>VVHJ01038183.1:0-14298 GCA_015107715.1 Tylochromis polylepis
CTCATGATGTCAGATCAGCATCTTGATGTGGCACACCTGTGAGGTGGGATGGATTATCTTAGCAAAGCAGAAGTGCTCACTATCACACATTTAGACTGATTTGTGAACAATGTTTGAGAGAAATGGTAATATTTTGTATCTGGAATGAATTTTAGATCTTTAAGTCCATCTCATGGAAAATGGGAGCAGAAACAAAGGTGTTGCGTTTATATTTTTGTTGAGTATATGTACAACACTGTGTATATATCTTTATGGACAGGCATGTAATGTAGTGACAAGGATTGCCAAGATCTAATATTGCATATGAGAAATATTGCACATATTGTAGGCTGCAGGTACTTTGTTGTTGAGTCTGACAACAATTGGAAGAAAAAACCTTCTGAATCTCTCCTGGTTGGGGGTTGGGGGAGGGTGTGTTTGCACAACAAAAGCAGGAGAACAATGGAGCTCAGCGGGGTGCTAGGAGGTTTTAGGTTCAGGGAATTTACGCAAATTTGCGCAGGGTTAGTAAATCTAGTAGTAGGGACTTGCACCAGAAAAAAAAGGGTCAGGGATTCTAGTGTTAAAGTGAACTGATTTCTACAGCAAGGCACTGCCTAATGTTTCATCTGTGCATCGTTTTTCTTTCTATCTATTTAGGGTTGTGGGGGGTTTGAAGCCTATCGCAGAGTGAAAGGCCGGGTACCCCCTAGGTCACCAGTCTGTTTGGGGGCTGTTTCATCACCTGCTTTTTTTAAAATGTGCACAGATGTCACTGAACAGCTGTGGGGGGAAAAAAATTAGGTACATGTAGTGGAAGGCATTAGATGTTTGTTTTTTTTTAAAAATCTGGTCCAAAAAAATCAGATTGACCCAGCTGTGTTAATTAAATGGTACACCGAATGGGTCTGTTATTACCAACAGTGTATCAATCATGTAAGATAAAGATAAAAAAAAATGTGTAGGTGTGTACTTGAGCTCAAAATAAAAGCCAAGTTAAAAAATGGGTGTCAGCTGTCACTTTCCTGCCTGTCCCGCAGCCATTTTTTTGCAAGCTTCATGTACTTTTAACACACCACATGATGTATCTTTATGTACTGTAAAAACAAAAACAATATTTTCAAAGAAGGATATGGTCCGAGAACTTGATGGCTTCACTGCGGGAGTGACCCCATCACAACATGGTCCCTGGTTTGTATTTTCTAGAGTTACAGCTTGATTTGTTTGGACTTTGCTGAGGAGTAAGAGTTAGGAAGTGAACGGACCTTATGTGATTGAATCTGAGTTTACTGCCAGTTTTATCAAAGGTCAGTATGCTTTAAATTCAAATGAGCCATGATGACGCAGCTCCTGTTTATCTAACTCTACTGTTTATCTAGTCAGAAAGCTATAAAGAAATGATGTTCCTCGTTGAGATAGACTAAATAAACTACTCTACCATTATTTAGCTAAATATACACATAGGACTTTAAGGGATATCAGTGGTGAGACTAAGTAGTACTTTTTCACAGCCCATCAACAGCCCATTGACTTCTCACATGCTCTTATTATGCAGGGTATTCTTAGGAGTTAGGATTTCACCAGCTGTATAATTGTTTAATTTGCCTACAAAACAACATCTCTGATAAGCCGTTGACCTTGTGAATATATGTCCTTAATCATAATGCCCCTGGTGGTGGCAATCATTAAAGAATGAGTATACAGGAAGCCACAGCAGGACAGACAGAGCAAAGTAAACCTGAACTATTCATACACATGAACAAACATTAGCGCACAAGAAACAGTAGGAGTTGTTTATAGATGGGAGCGTTTGTCCAAAGACATGACATTAATCTGATAGAAGGCTCTCTGAACTAGATTTCTTTACCTCATCTTCCTTATAGGCCACTCTCACTGTATTTGTTTATTAAGCTAACAGATATTAGACATGCAGATGAGGCAGTGACACTGGACACATTCAACCCTTTCTGTCTCAAACACTAATGCTCATATGTTGCCCCTTTCAGTGACTAAAATATACCTAAATGCTCTGACTCGCTTTTTAGTGTTAAAAGGGACTTTTTCCTTTCTCACATAGCAAAGTATTCGCTCATAGGAGGTCACTTGATTGTTGTTTTCTCCAGTACTGTTGGGTCTTGACCTCACAGACTGTTGCTGTGAATTGGTGTAAATAAACCTGAACTGTACTGACGTTTTCCTCGCTCTTTCCCTCTTGCACTCGCTCCCTGTATTCCAACTTTTCCCATCGCAACAGAGAAAGGAGACTTCATTGCACTCGATTTGGGAGGAAGCAACTTCAGAATCCTCCGTGTCAAAGTGAGCCATGAGAAGAAACAGACTGTGCAGATGGAGAGTGAAATCTACGACACGCCAGAGGACATTATTCACGGCACTGGAACGGGAGTAGGTTTATAGAGGAATATACACATGTAAACAGCTCATTCTGAGCTCCACCTGAGATAACGTCTCCCTCTTTCCACCTCCGTTCCAGCTGTTTGACCATGTGGCAGAGTGTCTTGGTGACTTCATGGAAAAACACAACATCAAAGACAAGAAACTTCCAGTTGGTTTCACCTTCTCCTTCCCCTGCCAGCAGACCAAACTGAATGAGGTAAACTAAGCAGTCAACAAACTACCCTTCACCCTTTTCCCATGACAAATCCTCACAGTTTGCAGACTCAGCCAGGAAAATAAACACTCAACAGAGACTTGAATCTCTTACTTTTCCCTCTGGCTTTCTTTGGTTGTCTCCAGGGCTATCTGATAACATGGACTAAGCGTTTCAAGGCCAGTGGAGTGGAGGGGATGGATGTTGTCCAGCTGCTTAACAAAGCCATCAAGAAACGAGGGGTGAGTGTCCGCTGCCATCTCCCTTGGTACCACAATTTAGTTAATGTCATTACTGGGATGCAGTTTCACACAAATGGTGCTAAAAGGCTCTCTTATATATTTTGGCTTTTATATATTTCAGGACTACGAGGCTGACATTATGGCAGTGGTAAATGACACTGTGGGAACAATGATGACCTGCGGCTTTGATGACCAGCGCTGTGAAGTTGGCATTATTATCGGTATTGCAGATTTACTGTCCATAAAAATACAGATGCAAAATAAAAATTAGATGCATATATGGGGAAAAAAATAAAGACAAGTGGATAATTGTAGCCATTCTCTGTAAAATAGATGTAACTGTAGGCATATGTGTTTTTGTGCTTTAGGTACAGGTACTAATGCATGCTACATGGAGGAGCTGCGTCACATTGACCTGGTGGAGGGAGACGAGGGCAGGATGTGCGTGAACACTGAGTGGGGAGCCTTCGGAGACGACGGCAGGCTGGAAGACATCAGGACAGAGTTTGACAGGGAGATAGACAGAGGCTCTCTCAACTCAGGCAGCCAGCTGTACGTCAAACCAAAAGTATCACACCTTTTCTCACATCTTAGCTAAAATGAATACTTAAACTGCAACAAAAATGCAGAACGTGCTGCCAGTTAATTTACCACAAAACCATGAGAAACCTACTGCCCACCTCTAAACATCACTTCAGCTGCTACAAACACAACTACTTGCAGCTTTGAAAGAACAGCTGTTCATTGGAAAAAGCACCATGTAGCGATGTGTTTCTGAACCTCAAGCTGAAATGTCTTTTCTGTGCATTAGATTTGAGAAGATGGTCAGTGGGATGTACATGGGAGAGCTGGTTCGCCTCATCCTGGTGAAGATGGCCAGAGAAGGCTTGCTGTTTGAGGGAAGGATCACCCCCGAGCTGCTCACTAAAGGAAAGATCGAGACCAAGCACGTCTCAGCCATAGAGAAGTGAGTCACACCACAGTCTTAAACCAAGTAGACAAAAAACTGAATCATTTTAAATTAAATTGTAAACTATTTTTGTTTCTGTCTTTTGTTTAGGAGTAAGGAAGGGTTGACCAAGGCAAGAGAAATTTTGATCAAACTCGGTTTGGAGCCATCAGCAGACGACTGCATCGCTGTGCAACATGTGTGTATTGTTACTGAAAAAAACCTCAATGATTTTTTTTTCTTTTTTTCAGAGAGGGAACTTAAAACAGGAAAATCCTCGATGATTAAATTGTATATTTAAGTAGTTAATTTGTAACTTTTAATCTGTTTAAAATATTAAGATGCAAGGAACGAATAAAATCAAATATTTAAGACGTTTCTTAATAATTTGGATGTTCTTGATGCATTTTTGCTGTCACCGCTTGTCTTCCCTCAGGTTTGTGCCATTGTGTCTTTCCGCTCTGCCAGCCTGGTAGCTGCTACGCTGGCCGGCATCCTGATGAGGCTGAAGGAGAACAAAGGAGTGTCACGTCTCCGAACCACTGTAGGCATCGATGGGTCTCTCTACAAGATGCACCCACAGTGAGTGATAAGTTTAAAGACGCGCCGTTTAGATTTGTGTTTACTTAAATGCTCTCTCACTCTTTAATTAGTTTTGTACCAGAATTGCTGTCCAGCATTCGGGAGTTAAATGTGTACCTAAGTAAAGAAGGCCATGTGTCTTATTATAAATGTGCGTAGTTAAGCAGAATCTCATATGCGTTTCAGATATGCCCGTCGTCTTCACAAGACAGTCAGACGTTTGGTCCCGGACTGTGATGTTCGATTCCTCCTCTCAGAGAGCGGCAGTGGAAAGGGTGCTGCCATGGTGACCGCTGTGGCCTACAGACTCGCTGAACAATCGCGACAAATCGCCCAAATACTGTCCGAGTTTTCCCTGACGACTGAACAGCTGCTGGAGGTGAGAAGAGATGCTGCAGTGTTTGTTCTGCCACTGTGCGTTTCACAGTATTTAAATTCTGATTTATGTATTTAGACTCTGACAATAAAATATTCATTTTAGGTGAAGAAGAGAATGAAGATAGAGATCCAAAATGGCCTTTCGAAAAGCACTCAGGACACTGCCACAGTCAAAATGCTGCCAACCTTTGTGCAAAGCACTCCTGACGGCACAGGTAACTCTCTTTCACACACACACACACACACACACACACACACACACACACACTTACTTCAGCATATGAAAATATGCAACCAAATAGTTTGACCGCAGATCTGTTAGGGAAGAAGGAACTGTTGGCATCACCATTTCACACCTTTCTTTCTGCAACTCTTACAGCGCTTTTTTTTTTTTAATAATAAATAATTGATCTTTTTTTAATGGAATAGCTTCAGCTCTGTCCGTACACAGCAACATACACATGCCCACATAACTGTATAAGTAGTGTAGGAAACTGATCTCCATAAGATAAAAATTAGTCTGTTTTTCAAGCTTACATTGTGATATTGTCTATTAAGTCTTTTTCTAATAAGTTTGAATGTTTTGGTACCTGGTTATTTATCCTTCTCTCTTTTTGTTTTATCTGTGTGTCCAGAACATGGTGATTTCCTGGCTTTAGATTTAGGAGGAACCAACTTCAGAGTTCTGTTGGTTAAAATTCGCTCTGGGAAGAGGAGATCAGTAGAGATGCACAACAAGATCTACGCTATTCCTCTGGAAGTGATGCAGGGCACAGGAGAGGAGGTGAGATAAACAGCCTGTAATCTAGATTTAATGGCGTAAAATTATACCAGCAGGTAGCTGCGACGAAAGGAGGACTGGTGGATATCTGCCCGTTAAATAGAGGGTAAAGATTAGGATGGTAGGTAGATGGGGGGGATGTGACGCTTGTTGGTTTAAGAAATAAGTAAACAGGATAGAAGCTGGGAGGAAGGTCAAAAGTTTAGGGACAGACAATTAGAGAGAGAATTAGAAAAGTTGACTGGCTTAGATTAGCATCGAGTTGACAATCTCTAAAACAGAACTTTAAACTTAACCCTTAAGCACCATCTTAAGCTAATCCAGTCACCTTTGACTTCTTTAGTCTCCTCTGGAAACAGGACAACAGAGTAATATTTAACAGATGTTTGGAAGCTCTTTACAATAGGACAATTTTATCACCTTTACAGTCTGTGTTAAGTATTTTAGTGTCATCACACGTTTCTCAGTAATTCTCAGAGGTCCCATTATCCAAAGCAAGTGACCATTAATGAATCAAATTTGCCACACAGGTCATTTTAAATGTCTTTGAAATGATCTGTGTCCAAATATGACAATGCATTTCACACACGATGCATCAGATTAGCGCACGAACAAACAAACAATACATTTAACCACAGCCCTCTAAATTGCGTCATTCTTGAATCCCTCTAATTGAAATTATTAAAAGGTGCCATACATTTTAAACCACTAATATGTATCACTTGTTTTCAGTACATGCAGAGAGGGACTTTTTTTGGTTTCTGTGGATCAGGAGCAAATATGGCCTTATAGCATAAAGTGCTCTGAGTTATCATGAAGACTACTGATGCACTTTGCAAATACAGTTTTTAATGTGTCACTTTTCCCCCCCTTCTTCCAGTTGTTCGATCACATCGTACACTGTATCAGTGACTTCCTGGACTACATGGGGATGAAGAATGCTCGTCTTCCTCTGGGCTTCACCTTCTCCTTCCCCTGCCGACAGACCAGCCTGGACGCTGTGAGTAACACTCCTGCTTCTTCGTCTCTCAAGTGCAGCCGTGTACTTTCTTCTACACTCTGAGAGTCTTAATCTTGCTGCACTACAAACTAAACCTGTGATTTCTGCATCACTTGTCTACTTATAACACATCAAGGGAAAAAGAGGCAAATAACATTTCCTGAATATTAATGAATACAAAACCATTTCATGAACTGATGCCTGAGCCATCCATGAAGTTTTTACATGATATACCAAACTTGTGTGCATCTGTGTACAGGGCATCTTGGTGACATGGACCAAAGGCTTCAAGGCGACAGACTGCGAAGGGGAAGATGTGGTAGGACTGTTGAGGGAGGCCATTAAGAGGAGAGAGGTATGAGGATATGAGGAGCACCATCACTCAGTACAACATGGAATCATGGTGTTTTGTGGCGCATCATATTGTTTGTCTCGTCTGAAGGAATTTGATCTGGACGTGGTTGCTGTAGTGAATGATACGGTCGGAACCATGATGACCTGTGCCTACGAAGAACCCACCTGTGAAGTTGGTCTTATCGCCGGTTAGTTTACTTTAAAGTAACACTTTTGTTTTTATAAAATATTCAGCTTTTTGTGTTATATCTATATAATGCACCTCTCTGATTACAGGCACTGGCAGTAATGCATGTTACATGGAGGAGATGAAGAACATTGAGATGGTTGAGGGCGATGAGGGACAGATGTGTGTCAACATGGAGTGGGGAGCGTTTGGAGACAACGGATGCCTGGACGACATCAGGACGGAGTACGACCGTGCTGTGGACGACTTCTCCCTCAATCCAGGCAAACAAAGGTGCGCCATACACACCATCCCATGCTTGAAAAGACACAAGGCATTCATTCATATTTTTGGGGTGCGTGTAAATACCTTATATTTATGTTTCCTTTGTCTTTGCTTGAATTTTACATTTTAGATACGAGAAAATGTGCAGTGGCATGTACCTTGGTGAAATCGTGCGGAACATCCTCATCGACATGACCAAAAAAGGATTCCTGTTCAGAGGACAGATTTCTGAAACACTAAAGACCAGAAGCATCTTCGAAACAAAGTTCCTCTCACAGATAGAAAGGTAAACAATGAGCGCTATCTTTGTTTGTGTCTAATAAGAGTGTCAGTTCACTCATGAGATAAGAAGTCATCTGGACAGGAGATTATACCCCATTAGCACCACTTGCTATCATACCACAGATTGTGTTGTCTATTTATTGATAAGATATTGCTCCTTTCTCCTTATTAAAGTTTTATTTGTCATCTTTTAATGACTTTCTGTTTGTGTCTTTGTACAGTGACAGATTGGCTTTGCTGCAGGTGCGATCAATCCTGCAACACTTGGGCCTGGACAGCACCTGTGATGACAGTATCATTGTCAAAGAGGTAAAGCAGAGAAAGAAGAGTGTGAATAATAAAACTTGGTGATTTTTTTTTCTCTAGGTGATCATAGTCTTATACTTGCATTTAGGCGCTTAGAGAGAATCATAATACTATCCTGTTTGCCTTACTATATGAAAGACAGGAATATGTGACACAGGAGCAGGACAGAAACTGAAACTTAAGTTGTATTTGTTCTCAGTTTGACTGATATGTACTTGTGTGGCTCAAAAACCTGTTGCAATAATGATAAATGTCTTCTTTGTTAGGTATGTGGAACAGTGTCACGTCGTGCCGCTCAGCTGTGTGGCGCAGGAATGGCGGCAGTGGTCGATAAGATTAGAGAGAACCGTGGACTGGACCATTTGGACATCACCGTAGGGGTAGACGGGACCCTGTACAAATTGCACCCACAGTGAGTTTAATCCATTTATTTTTTTTATATGTTAAAAATTATTCACTGCCGACTGAAGTGAAGTGGAATATGACCTCATAAGGTACTGTGTTATGTCACCATTTTCACAATAAAAGCATCCTTGTAGTTACAATTATTGCACAGCATAGAGTCAAATAAAAACAAAATTAGGCTCGTCGAGTTAGTGAGAAGAGCTACAGGCTGCTAACAGAAAGCATCCTTTGCTATTTTTTAAAAGGTTTTGTGAAAGTATTTTTTTCTTCTCAGTTATGGTGATAAATTTGATTGCAAGCAAGCTAAACAAAGCATTTGACGTTAAATACTAGTTGCAAGACAGCCAATGCAAAAGTCCTTTGTCACAAATGGATGATCCTGAAGTGCCAAAAGTAGTATATTAACTAAAGCATACACATAACACAGAGAGTCTTGTGTCAAGTTGAGTCTTGCTTTAGTCCTGTCTTATCTGCATATGAGATTCACTGCATGTGTTGCTCAATGCAAGAGAAGAACCTCAGGTTAAGTAAATACTCTCTCTGCACCTTGTTTCTTATGTTCAGTGTCACCACAAGAGCACTGGTTAGGAGACATAGTCTGGTTGGTTTGGACATGAACAAATCAGGGACAAATTGATTTATTGTGCCTTAACCCTTGAGCTGACACATGTCTGAGCTTTCCTTTTTGGCGAGGTCTTTATGTAATTTTGGCGAGGAGATGGTAAACCATCACTTCTCTCCCTCTAATGTCACTTTCGCACCCTTTAACCTTATCATCACATTTCGACTGGCTTTTTTCGCCTTTCTGTCTAACATGTAAATCCTCTGTCTCTGTGTAGCTTCTCCTTGATCATGCACCAGACAGTTAAAGAACTGGCTCCAAACTGTAATGTCAACTTCTTGCTGTCAGAGGATGGAAGTGGAAAAGGAGCTGCACTCATCACAGCCGTGGGCTGCCGGCTAAGACAGGAGCTGAACAGCAAATAGGAAATTTTCTCTGTCTCACTGTTATCTCATCCCCCTCCTGCCCCAGTTCTCAACCATTGTCTCCTTTCCTCCTAAATCAAACAAGTCCACTCGACATATCATGCTCTGGTAGCTGCTTTAGTCCGTCTACGTGACACAGAGAAAAGGAGAGGTTTTCTCTGTTGTAGTTAGATTTATTAACTGTTGTAACAGCACCCAGTCTCTTAAGGATATTGCAGGTTTGCAATTTCTGTGGATAAAACACGCACACTCAACTCTGTCTTTTTTTTTTTTAATTGCAAGACAGTGGCATACTCCTGTAAAGCTCCTTTTGTCTCCATCTGGAGGACTTCTCTGGTAATTGCATTCTGTTACAAGTTGCAGGTCAGCACGTCAGTTGCAGAGAAACGTTGCAGATTGATTCTTGCAACGTGTTCAGTAGAAGCAAAAGCTCTTTTAGACCAAAGTCAGTGTGTCTGCTGTAGATTACGCACCGTCTGTACAGGAAAGCATAAAAGGGATGCGATATATAAATGTGTACTGAGATGAAAGGGAATATTTTTTTGGTATTTGATATCTTACCCGCATATAAAACAATGTTATAAATACATTGTTTTTATTTATTGTATTTTTATATATCAGGAGATGTTGAAGAAAAATATTACTGTTGCAAAAAATGATGCACACAAAGGAAGCCAGTGAAGAAGTTCCCTCGCATGGTACCTGTCCTGTATTTATGTGCTGAAGCATGACAGAAGAGGGACTTTTGCAGTGGCTTAATCAGCAGGAAATTACCATTTCATATTGCTTGATTTAGAGAACCCAGTGGTGCTCAAAGTTAATGCCCATACTTCTTCTTAGCAAAGAAAAATAACATTTAAAGTTGATTTCATCTTCTTCTTTGCTCTGTTTATGTTCCCTAAAAAAAAGTTGTACTTCATATTTCTCCTCTGGTCCTCTCCAGCCCACCTGCAGTAGTTCCCCGCTCCACAGTTTGAGAACCACTGGTCTGATCTAAGAGAGCAGTATCTTTTATTGTCTTTACTTTAGTGTAAATTATGTGTTCTGTTGTTGGTACCGGTCACAGCTGTTGATGGTGTGTTCATTTCTTAAGAAGTTGGCTAAACTCATCACCACGATGAGACTTTAACAGCTACTTAATTATGAAACAGAAATGTGGTGGTAACACGGATGCCAGGGGAACAACAACAGCAGCCGTACTGTGTATAAACATATACAAACGTTACAGAACTTTTAAGAGGGTTTTTAATATGTTGGCCAAAAATAAAAGCACATACTCTACTCACCCCTTTAATATTACCATATGCTCCTGAAAGGTCAGGAGGATGTCTAAGGTAACTACTGTAAGGCTCATTCATGTAGCATAATTTATGCAAATTGATATTTATTTTCATTGTAATAAAAGCAAAAGGAAAAAAATATTCTCACAGTTACAACAGCTTTGATTCATTATGAAGCTATTAGAGAGCACGAGAAGAAAAAATTCTATTTTAAGATCAGTGGTGCCTGTGGAGGAAGGGATATGGTTGAGATGCACAAGTGTTTTTTGCTTCCACCTTTTTAAATATTCAAATTAATGCCAACCAAGCTCGAAGAATGTCCTTTCCTACCTTCTAATCAAATTGTATGACTAAAGAAGACCGGTAGCTCTAATTTACTCTGCCTTCAGATTAACCCCAGAATGTCCAGTCACACACAAACACTTGAATCTGTGTGATTCTGCTAACAAAGGATGTATCTGTCCCACACCGTCAATCAGTCACTTAATAAAGTCAAACCTGTGTAAACATGATGTCATGGTTGGTTTGTTTTTGTTTGTGCATTGATGATTTAGCACTCACGTACTTATGAATCTCTTTAGTGGTGTTACAAATGTATTCAGTATGAACAAAAGGTCAAAGTAACCCTGCAGTGCTGAAGTAACACAGTTAGAGCTCTGTTAGCGACTACAGCAGTTATAATTCAGGCGGTAGATGGGGCACAAATAAATGTGTGTCAGTACTTCCTGTATTGTAACTTTATTAGCACTGTCACATTATTTAAACATTTTTATTTCAATCACAAACAACAAAAATCCTGCTCCATATAGAAAACAAGAACAGACCCTTCACACGGTCACAGTGCGTGCTTAAAACATCAAAAGGTTTCCAATAATCAAATGTTTTTATTTCATTCTGAAACCTAATACTCACAGGTTACAATATTTAAAGCATCATTATCTGACTCTTAACTGTGCGACAACCACAAGTTTCATATTTACTTCTGGATATTTTACACAAATGTCTTCAGTAGATAACATCAAAAGTTTTCACATTAGATTGTACTAAGTAGCGGCACTCGAATTTTTAAAGTAGACTTCATCCAGTGAACTCACAATATAAGAGCAAAAATACTGTATTAATGCGCACCGTGTAACAAATGTGTGATGGGGAAAAGTACTGCACAGCAACGAATACATGCAAACGAGACAACTGATCATTAATTTAAGGCAAAAACAGGAGAAGGACGTGTATTTATTGGTGATTTTCTGGCATCACTTTGAGCTTGAATTGATCTCTGAATGTTTTATGAGTCCTCATTATGACTAAAAGCCAGACTAAAAAGAGCAACTAAGCTGTGGTTACCAATTCTGAATCCCGACAAACTTAAAGAATGAGTGAATTACTTTGATTATCGAGTATTAATATAGAAGAGAAATTAAATAGAAAGCCTTTCTTAGCTGAATTTTTAAAGAAAGTCTTATATCAAATTAAGACGCTGCACAAACAACATTGTTAAGGGTTTGGACTGGTCGTCTTTTCTCTGCACAAGAAAATGAGTAAACACAGCTAAATGTCTCCAGTAACACTTGAATGTCCAAGATAGAGGAAAGAGAGCATGTAGAGGTCTGGACGGCAATGGGGGAGGACACTTTGCAATGAAATACACTTCTAAAAACATGAAGGGAACACTTGATCATCACACTATGACACAAAGTCAGTTCAGCTTCAGGGAAATCAGTCTGTCCAGTTAGGATGAAAGTCACGGCCGCTGCACTGGAGGAGCAACAAGTGGCCACAGACCAAAGCTCCTTTCTTAACCCTCCTGACTGATTTTTCTCTAGTTTTAATTTTTGCTAGTGTCCTTGTCACTGCTATTTGCATGAGATTGTACCTGCATCCCATTTAGGATGCAAAGGTAGTACACCTCCTCCAGTAGAAAGTTTGTTGTGTATCCCAGCACAGTCTTGAGAGTGTGGAGGAGATACCAGGAGGAAACAGGCTGTGGCACAAGGAGAGCTGGACAGAACTGTAGAAAAGCAGTGACCTAGCAGCAGGACCAGTATCTGCTTCTTTGCTATAAAGAGGACGGGGAGGAGTACTGCCAGAGCTCACTGCCACCTGTGCTCACTGCCACTGGTCTTTATAAATGAGAGGAGGTTCACACTGAGCATAGATGACAGCTGTTAAAGACACTGTGGACGCCATGATAAACATGACCTTTTGGCAGTGGGTCAGTGATGGTCTGGGGAAGCATATCCTTGGAGGCTTGCACAGACCTCCACCTGCTAGCCAGTGATACCCTGACTGCTATCTGATACCAGAATGAAACCCTCAGACTGACTGTCAAATAGCCAAATAGATTATCCAGTAATTCACTGATGCCTTGAAACAAATCTGGGAGGAGATCTTCCAGGATACTATCCAATATCTCATCAGGAGCATATCCAGACATATCCAGTACATACAGGAACACATGGGCAGTAAACATTACTGAGGCACATTATGACACAAGCTGGAACAGCCTGTGAATTTATGTGTGACTTTTGGTGTGATGATTTTGGTTTTCACTTTCACTTGTTTCGTCATTGTGTTCTTAGTGAATTACACGCAGTATATCATTAAAATTTTCTACTTAAATATTTAAGTGTTCGCTTAATTTCTTGGAGCAGTGTAAATAGATCAAGGTTGGATTAATCTACACACAGCCACAAATGTTTCAGTGGCATAATTAAATGTTTTGTATGGGCTGCAATAGCTTGATAGTCACATTCATTCATCCATCATGTATTATTTGACCCAAACAAAGTTCATGATCTACAGGAATGAATGCCTTAGTTTGATTAACTCTGTCCAGTACTCCGCAGGCCTTCCTCTGTCTCCATCAGCTGTAGTGTTTTTGTTCACAACTCAGAAAAATCCTTCTGCCTTTTCTTTGAGAATGTTCTCATCATGATGTCTGTCAGCGATCACTGGGTGTGCTCCATAAGCGCCACAGTTGGGGATTTAGTATTGTCCAGTTTCTTCACCGGATGAGAGTTGCATGTGTTCTTCTTAAGCTGTCTGCGAGCGTCTCTCTCTGTGACCAGGTCACTGGTGGCAAGCGTGTTTGAGACGTATGTAGTGTTTGTTCTAATGGATGACATGTCATTGCGGTGGCTGCGGGTCATGGTGACTCTGAAGGTGTGTGTGTGCTGCAGTTCCATCTTGTCCTCCTCTGACACTTTGATGAAGGGACACCAAGCAAAGGCATGACGGAAACCAGCGCGAAATCTGCAGGAAGAGATTGATTTATGTCCAATTTACTGATATTTTTGAAGTTATAATATTATTTTTAAACTCGGCACAATTACTGTGAGATCACCTTTGGTTTAGACAGCAGTAAATAATAGGATTGTACATAGTTGAACTCATTGCCAGCCAGAATATGGCCAGATACACCTGACGAAGACACAAAAAATAATGAGTAAACACAAAACTACAGATTCAAGAATATAAAACAGAGAGACATCCGTGAACCTGCTGAATGTAATGCTGCTTATAAATGTCTCTGTTAAATGATCCCAGTATGAAGTAGACATGGTAGGGGAGCCAACACAGGGCAAACGTCACCACCACCACAACCATCATCTTCACCACCTATGGAAAATAAGAAGACATATAAGCCAGAGTAATTGCTGCTGCTTTTTCTTCTTTAAGATCAGGTCAGCTCAGAAGATTTGTAGTCAAACTGAG
>VVHJ01038183.1:19985-49985 GCA_015107715.1 Tylochromis polylepis
TTTTTTTTTTTTTTTTACTGTTTTCATAATGCACTTTCTAAATGGTGTTTGCATAAAATGGGGATCAGTCACCCCATTAGTGTCTAATTGATAGCACAAAAGAGTCTCTCATGTGATGACTTGTTCATTTTAATGGCAGTTGAACTCATATTTTTCACATGATCTCTTTGGCTCCAGTGCTGAGTTCCCCTTTTTTCCCTATCTCTCAATCCCCCAGCTTCCCTTACTTCACCTATTTAAACCCCTTTTTGTGTAGGTGTTTCTGTGTTTTTGTTGGTGTTCAACTCTGTGAAGGTGGTGCTACTCCATCCCTGGTTTGCACAGATGTCTGCCTTCTCCTAATCAGCTCTAATGATACTTATACTCCAGCTCATTAATCTGTAGAGATGTTCAGACAACTACATTTTCAAGCCTAACTCTTTGTGATTTTTTTCACACTTCATATGCTGTTTTCCCTGTACTCCAGATTACCTGCTGTGCCAGTCTGCAGCTCAGTGTTCAGTCTACCTTTCTTAATGCACAGTATAGCTCATGGTCTGTATTCACTTATTCTGAACTCTGTAGGAGAGCGTTCTTACCTGTCTACTGCAATGGCAGCCATTGAGTATATGGACGAAAACATGGCGGTGATGGGGAAGAAATTCTGAAACCTGCAGTAACCCAAGCCAAAGTACCAGTCATTGTGAAGTGCATACACAAAGTTAAAAAGGGTGTTAAAGCTCGCCATGGAAACGTCAGAGAAAGCCAGGTTGACGATGAAGTAATTGGTCACAGTCCTCATGCGCCTGTGAGCGAGGATAATCCAGATCACTGTGACGTTCCCAGTGATGGACACCAGAATGATGAGGGAGTACGCTATAGCCCAGAGAGCCACCTGGGAGAGGAGAGGAGATCTTCAATGTCAGCATCTTATACGCAGTTACACAAACTCACAAAAAGAGAACTCACAAATATGTATATATTTAAAAAACCCACCCTATCCCTGCACAGGATGTCTACAGCAGGTGGTAAATGGACTGATACTTTTGCAGCACATTTCTAATTTATTTGAGCACTCAAAGCATTTTCTTACTACAAGCCTCATTAACCCATTTGCACAAACATCTTTTTCTGTGTCTGAGCTTTTTTATCCAATCCAACTTTATTTATAGAGCACTTTAAAAACAACATGGTTGACCAAAGTACTTTCCAGTAAAAAACAGTGATAAAAGTTAAAAAACCATACATTAAACAGACCAAGAAAATTAAATAACAATAAAATAAATAAATAAATGAATAAAAGATAAAAATGAATAAATAAATAGTAAAACATGAATAGATAAAATAAAGAAGATTAAAAGTGACCAAAAACAGACTAAAACTGACTAGAAGCTAACTCTGGTACTACTCCTAAAATGCCTTGGAAAAAAGGTGTGTTTTTAAAAGTGCTTTAAAAATCTCAAGTGTTGGGGCCAGCCTAATATGGAGGGGCAACCTATTCCATAATTTGGAGGCCACAACAGCAAAAGCTCGGTCCCCCTGGTGTGTCACTCAACCTGTAGGGACAGCAAGGCCATTTAAAACTTTAACAGCAAACAATAAAATTTTTTAATTAATTCTAAAATGGACAGGCAACCAGTGTAAAGAGGCAAGAACAGGACTAATGTGCTCATGTTTGCATGTCCCTGTCAGCAGGCAAGCAGCTGCATTCTGGACCATTTGTAAGCGTGATAGATCAATACCAACAAAAAGTGCATTACAAAAATCAAGGCGAGTGGTCACAAATGCATGTAAAACTCTCTCAAAGTCACAAAAAGAGATCAAAGGTTTGACTTTAGAGAGCTGCCTCAGCTGAAAAAAGCTATTTCTCACCACTGTATTCATTTGGTTGTCCATTTTAAGAGCTGTGTCAATTTTCACTCCAAGGTTGGTAACAACTGGTTTGACACAGGATGTGAGAGGACCCAAGTCAGATGGTGGGACATCAGGGCCACTCGGCCCAAATATAATGACCTCAATTTTGCTTTCATTAAAATGTAAAAAATTCAGAGTCAGCCATGCTCTGATATCCTTAAGACATTCTAAAACAGAATAACGTAATGACAAGAGGAGAAGGGATCGAGCCACCAGCCTTAGTAGAGGCCTCAGTCTACCTCCTGAGATGTAACAACCCTGAGCAACAAACATTTTCAGAAATCTTAAGTTTCTTTACACAGGGAATTCCTAGTTTATCTCATCCCCCCAGTGAGAGATAAACTGATCAAAGTCTGCTTCCAGGTAAAATCTATTCTGAGACAAGCAGCCACCAATCTTCAGCATTTTTCAATATCTGTAGACCCTGTTCCTTTCATTGTCTGACCTGTAAGAAAATTAATAGGACAGACATGCTGCACTTTATCTGGGGCCAGAAATGAAAACCCTGACATCCATCACCTGTTCATACCCAGCCAGCCACTGTTGCAGAAATGTAAAGCAATGAGCTATTTCAGACAGCCAAGCACAGATATGAGGAGAGGACTGTAAACTGTGCACGGTGTGGTGCAGGTTTAAATGACAGTGGAGGAGTTAAAAGTGTTTAGAGGAATGAACAAAAAGCTTTCAGACAACTTAACTAATATACATTCTGTGAAGTGGAAATATCGTCCTTTGAATCAGCCCTGCATTTTGTCCCTGAGACAAATCACATTCAGCAGTAAGCCTTCACTTCATTCTGTTGAGCTTCTGTCTGTTTCCGGCACTTTACTTGGATTTCACATCAGTGATGTCACTGACATATGGTTTTTACCCTTCAAAAACATACAAGTAAAAAAAGAATACACCCATTTACTTCACTGAGTCATCTTTCTTACTTCTTCATTAATATCGTCACCAAAATTTCCTCTTTTTAAATTCTGCAGTTTTGACTTTAATCACTTTCATTTGTTATCTCAGTGTTTTTCTCTCACCTGCCAGTCGGGCTGTTGGAACTGATTCCAGGTCGTCTCGTTCCCGTCCTCCAACCACTCAGTGGTCATCGACAATGGCCATGAAGTGGTCCCTTCGTCTCGTTCAATATGTTGTATCAGACTACCGGCGTCCATGTTGGCTTTCTGTCTGACCGGTGACAGAACCTGTAGGTATAATTGTATATACGTTGTGCGTCATGCGTAATTAGCCACAATGACCGACAAATTCAATAAACCCTATTCTCTTGTAGGAGGATTATGAGTAAATACATTCGCTTGTGTATCATTGTGTCTATAAAATGATTTCTTAATTTTTGTGCACTATAAATAGAGGTAATAAAACCACCCCAATAATAGCTAATTTTCCCACTACAACACGCACCACCTTAAAGCTGCACCAACTCCAAAACAAGGTGTGAATGTAAAATCTCCTTGCTCTTCAGTATAGTCTTTAAAGCGTTTTTAATTTGTAAGTTTTTGAGTCGGATTTGAGACAACCATATCAATCGTTGTGACGGCATCTGGCTTTGGGTTACAAGTATTAACAACAGGATGCAAATATTACCGTGGTGACAACTTCCAGACTCTCTTGAGAGCTTATTTTTTTATTCTAGAAGACGATTGTTTAAAAAAACAAAAACAACAACATAAATTTAAAAAGGACTTTATTTCTTATTTTATTTTAATTCATTCATTAATTCATTAAAGGTACTTTAAGATTAGCGAAATAAATGCACGACTGAGCATGCATTACGCACATTTGTCACATACAGTGTTTCTTTGGCTGCCTTAACTCCACAAGTGATAAATTCATGCACTGGACAATACCCGGAGAAAACCTAAACCTGAATCATATTATTAGTTTTCATATGTCTTACCTCTCTATTTACACGGTTAATTGTCAAGTTGAAACTCAGTCCATTGCTATTGTCCGAAAATTAGATTCCTTCTGCGTAAAGGGCAAACAGGTCCATCCATTAATCCATTAAGGTATTTCTCCGGATTCCACTCTCCCTCGTTCTTACACACGCGTATATTCTGCCTCTCTCTACTGGAATGTGTGACTTGCTCATGTTGATCTGAGAGTGAGAAGCGCAGACGTTCAGGCACGCTACCGTGCGCGCAGAGTCGCACAAAAATCCTCCACGAGTAGAGGGAGAGAGATGAAAAGAGGTACGAGGTGTAAAATCCTGCCAAAATAAATGTCTTACAAGAAAGATAAATGTGACGGAAAAAACTAAGCCTTAAACAGAAAATGAAATATTTTAAGAGCAGAGGGGGAAGGAGCAGCGGAGACATGTGAGAGCAGTGCCTGTTTTCCTTACTCCATCTCTAAAATAGCCGAATATCAACAAGATGATGGAGAGGGGGAAACAAATGTAAGAGCCTGGACAGAGAACGGGAAAGCTAGGGTGGGCCGAGAAAAAGGAAAGAGAGAGGCGTAACCCTGAATTTTACCGCTACTCCTGTAATTTCTTCAGCCATCAATTTTCACCGCTTGACAAGTCTGAAGCACTTTTGAGATAGTTTCTTGTGAAATTGCCCGAACCCATCAGCACTGCCCATCTTCTATGCCCACAAAAAAACAACCAAAAAAAAAAACCCCAAAACCACATGACACACATATGTGCCTATGCTGGTGGTCTCAGACTGAGAGCCCCTAGAAGAGACCCTGCTGTGCTTGTTCACCCTTTTTCATTGTGAATTTGAGTGTGCAAAAAATTCCCAATCAGGTGAGAGCCAGGTAAAAATGATTCTTCAAATGAGTTTTCAGTAAAACTCTGAAAGCAACAATGAAGCTCTTCGGTTATTGAGGTGTTCAACCAAGCTGCAATCACTAGAAATCCAATGGCTGTAGAGGGATTTTTCATTTTTAAAAAACTGCAGTGTGGTCATGGTCCTGACGAGTTCTCAGCAGGATTATGAGTCTCTCTTGTCTCCACCTTTTACATGCTTTTTCTAGCCTTCCAAGCTGCTGTTCAGTTTTGAGCAACAAGTTCGCATTTGATGTGTCTGTGAATTTTGTTTGAGGTTCTTCGTGTTGTTCTTACCACTTAGTTATTAAAAAATTAGCACAGCAGAAATCCAACATTTACTAGCATCCTGCTCACACTGTCTGGTAATGAGCAATTTCTCCAAGTGAAAAACAAAGAGGTATTCCAGCGAGAAGCAGTTTTGATATGTGAATCTACTGCAGTTATCTGAGGCAAACAGAAAAGTGCCACAGAGTTGAAAGTGGTGTTAAACAGCCATGCCACGATACTCGTGAAGTCCAGCCCTGTGTTTGGAGTTTTTGAAAAGTCCAATTTAAAAAGGCTGCAGTTGTCCACTTTCAGTTAGAGCTGTGGCTCTGAAACATGACAAAACACTTACAGGTCCCCAGGAGATCGTATCACTGCCAAACTGAAGTAAAATGTAAACCTAAATAAAAGTATTTACACGTGAGTTGTGTGTTGTTCTTGTGAACACTCCATGTGTTGGTCTGGAAAGGTTTATCTTCACACGAAAGCTACGGACAGTCTATTTGTGTTTATATAGAATAAATATACAGTCACAAAAAACTCAAGTACAGTAGTTTGTCACTGGAATGGTAGAGGTATCAAACATGCTGTCCGAACACCAGAGGGTCCGATTTGGTCCGCTGGATGGCTTTGGCTTTAAAGTGTATGACAATTGCTGTGCACTCAGTGGTTTTTCATTAAAATTAGTGCTGTTCCTGTTGTGTTGATGTGATGCAAACATTTCTTCACAAGAACAAAAATGTACTGAAAGTTCAGAGACGTTCTGGATCTAGATAAACTGTCTAAAACATGCTGTTTACTTAAAAAAAACAACTTTACCGTTATGAATGCACTTTGAGCTGTAAATGTAATGACAGCTGAATCACTGAATGTGGAAAAACTGAGATGCATCATCTTTTTGAAAACGTTTTACTCATTAAGTGTGAAAATGTACAAGAAATGAGTCACCCTTCTTTCTTTTTTTTACATTTTGCTTCCAAGGAGCCAGACTTTGTTGCAACTTTTAAAATCTTTGTATCTTTCAGAGGAGTATTTTTTGTTCTTGCTGTTAAATTGCTTAACACTGACCTATGAATCATTCAAGCATAAAAAAAGCACCTAACTGCATCATAAACTGGCGCGTCATTTGTATAGTATGACCAGCAGACCAGTAGAATTTTTGTATTTTTGCATCAACAAGGTGAGTCCCAAAGAGTTATTAGCTGAAAACTAGACATGTCTAAGCATGGTGTGCAGTTTGTCCTACCACAGTGTGTGTCTACAGCCATCTGTAAAACACGATAGAGGCTCTGTCATGGTTTGGAACCATCGTAAAGTACCATCTGCAAAGTATCAGCTTGGGAACAGCTTCATGTTTCAACATGAGAATGATCCCAAACACATTGTCAATATGGTAAAAGCACACCTGGATAGAGAAACACATGGTGGAACACCTGTGGTGGACTGGGCTCCCCAGAGACCAGATCCCGACGTTAGTGAAGCAGTGTGGGATCATTTTGGCAGAGAACAGAACAAAAGGCAGGCAGCATCCAAAGAAGACATTTGAATGTCCTTCAATAACCCTGGAGAACTACTCCTGAAGACCACTTAAAGAAATTAAAAGAAAGCTTACCTAAGAGAGTTTAGACTGTGCTGAAGGATAAAGGTGGTCACACCAAATATTGACTTTTGTACCGACTTTGTTTCTGCCTAGTCTTGCTGGGAATTTAAAGCTTTATTTATCTAAAACTTGCACATAAGGCTGTTAGACACACAGAGGACACAGGTACCAGGAATATTGAACCAGGCAGCAACCTCTTCCCAGTCATGTTACCCATACAACACAGATATAAAATGAAACTATTTTGTATTCAATCTTTCTCATAAATTGTAAATCTTAAAATCTAATAATAAAATTTATTGTTTTTATCTCAGAGTGTATCCTGATGCTGCAACTTAAAATTCAAAGCAACTGTAGTTTCTGTAGAAACTGACTTTTATATTGTGCCCTTATTTCTAAGAGTGTACTATCCACATCGGTTATCACTAACTAAAAGGTGCCTCTAAGGACACTCTATGTACACTTTCTTTTATACTGTTTGTAATTCTTAAAAAAAAAAAATAAATAAAAAAAAGGCTGGTCATTGCATTGACTTTGAGTTTATCCTTGAAGCAATTCAACAACATATCTCACAGTACAAACAGGCAGACTGTGACTCCAGCAATAACTTTTTCAGTCTCACTGTTACTGTTGTAGGTTTTTGTGCTTTGTGCTTCTGTGATAGTTTCTCACTTTGTTACCTGCTTCTTGTTACATGCCCGTTCCTCACATTCCTCCCTTGCCGGGGAAATCTACTGCATATGCCTGTGCATGTAATTAGTGAAGAGAATGACCAAAGGTAGAGTTTGTTGACTGTGTACAATGTACACTGCCTGTGTGTACTTTCATGTGATCAAACAAGCTTGTTTGCCCAGTGACGGGCACACTGAAGGATGCAGGCCCAAGAAATGAAAAGTTTCTGAGAAGGTGTAGCAGTTCTTAATAAATGTGGTCCCCTGAGACAGAGCTGGCTATCAAGGGTCAAAAGCTAATCAAGAGGGGAAGAAACTCATTCTCACCACCTAAACTACCAAAAACAGAAACAGACACCGGCAGTGACTCTTGTTAAAAGTTGCACATGAACACATTTCAAATAAACATTTAGAAAAAAACTAAACAGTCTGTACTCCCAGGCAACCATAGGACACAAAAAATCTTTTTTTTTTTTCTGAAGGTTGAATTTCATAACACCTGAAAATCTTTGGCTTTCTTTGCTGCTTTCACTCCAAGGTCATTTTCTGACTGAAGAAAGTAATAAAGGTGATATATAAGTAATAAATGTACCAAGAGGGTGGAAAGCCAATCACACAGCTCCCTCCTACTGATGCTAAATGTTTTGCTGGCCGAGTCACTGCTGATAAAGATTTAGCTGCTTTTGGTGCTTAGTATACTTCAATAAGGGCGCTATAGCAGCTAAAAAGGCGAGGGATGGCGATTTATCACACACAAGCTAATGACTGGTTTATCACATCAAATGTCTTCTGATCCTCTGACATATATTCAGTAGTTTGAATGCATGCTTTGGATAGAGTGCGTGCTATTAAGTCTTTGATAGGCTGCTATTTAAAGAGGATCCCTCTGTACAAGTCCTCCATCTAATGCACAAGTACACACACTGCACTAGTCACACCCCTTACTATCTGCCACAGGTACCAAAATCAATTAAATAAATACATAATTAAATAATTAATTCAACATTTCATTAATTAATTAACATTTGTACTAATTTCTTAAATAAATATATAAATAATTAATTTAATGTCCATTCATTTCATTTAAAACATTTAATAAGCTATTTATTTATTTATTTCCAATTTTAATTAATTAATGACACATTTAATAAATTATTTAATGATATATGTAATTAATTAATTTTGGCACTCAAGAGCCTCCATACAGAAGCTGCTACTTCTGCAAATTCTTTGAAGAACCCTCCAGTGATCCAGTCCCTCACAGCATGGGGATACATGGCCCCTCTGCCAAATGTCACCACAAGGGGAGAAGGTACTGTAGATGTTTTTGTTTTGGGTAATGTTTGATGTACTATCTGTATGAAGGTAAATATGTTGCAAAATGTGAGAGCTTGCAGAATAAAATGTGACAATGTATAAAAAAAAAAAATCTGGACTTGTATTTTTTGAAGCTTTCACACACTTGTGTTTTAAATTTACAGTTACAAAAGAATATTCATAAATATGGAGGCTGATACTTACACAGATATACGGAGCGCTTCAAACTTGTAATTTTGATTTTATTGATATTTATTTCTTTTCTTTTACTATGTCCAACCACAGCTCTGTGATTACAGCCTCTCAAGTCAGTTAACACAAATGCTCAGTTGCACCCTCTTGAGTCACAAATTCATGAATTTTCACACTAATTTAAAAGAAAAAAAAACAAGTTCAATTGTTTGTTTTTACACATTCTCACATTTCATTCTACAGCCTTTCACATTTTGCAGTATATTTACCTTCATATACCTACTACATTAGAGTAAAGAAAACATTTATCTTGTGTTTGCCTTTCAGGTTTCTGCCATGATGACATATTTCTGATGGTTGGCTCACACTCATCTCACATAATTTCTTATGGCCAGACAGATGGGTTAGTGAGCAGGTTATTTGTACAAAAACAAATGCCCATTAGGTCATTAGGTCAATTTATATGCTGAAGAAACTGTACTTTCCTGTTGCACCACTTGAGGCTTGGACCTAATTATGTCATAGTCCTGCACTCATTTGCTCCTGTTGTCTCTGGTCTCAGAGTTCCAGGGTGGAATGGGTAGGTTCTATCTTGACCTTTGGGTGGGGTCTTTGGTTTCCTGTCTTTCAGCCACTGTACCTGCTTCCTGTCAGTCTCATCAGGAGCAGTATATATGGACCAGCTTGCATTCTCTGGCAAAATGTCGAGCCTGTCGAGCCGAGTGCGGTAACCAGGCTCCTAGATTGCATTTGTATATTTTAGTGTTTCCCCAGTGCAGCTAGGGTACATTTTGCAACATATTTGCTCTGCTTTTCTAGTCAAGCTGGTCCATCCTGCTATCTGCCTGTCCACCCACCAACATCTCATGACAGCCTCAATGAACAAATCCTTCGCATTCAGATCATAACCTGCTGCATTCATTTTCTCTTGAGAGTCACTTTGTGCCACTAAACCAGTTTCAGTATGACACAGTCTGTCTCCTTGCACTTTAAAATACCGCCACCCAGGTGTCGACAAATCCAGTCTTGTAAAATGCTGAGTTAATACATTTTAATTACAGTGGTGTATTTCACACTTGTTTTGTACTAATAACAGAGGGAATGAATGGTGTTCACAGTGGACTTTATCTTGTTCTTCCTTGGCTTTTTACTGTCAACAGCATCAGATTAGAGTACAAACAAGATTCAGATCAAGCTATGTGAATGTATCTTTACTTTGTCGCCATGCTAATCTTAAAATAAAATGATGCCAGGTAAGAAAGAGTCTACCTTCTCCATCATGGGTCCAGATGTCTCTCTTTATGTGGATCTGCACAGCATTTTTATTCCTTGTTCCCTTGTTCCACATCTTGAAACGATGTCCCACATTTTGACTGGCTCTGCAGGAAATACACTTCTTTAAAGTCCCAAAAGGTTGATTCTGTTCATCTGGACATAGCGTTTTCAGTGGGAGAAACGTTTCGTCACGCATCCAAGTGACTTCTTCATACATCCAGATGAACAGAATCAACCTTTTGGGATTTACTTACTTGGATGATTGAGCATGCATCAAGGCACTTCTCTAAAGTCTTTCTTTTACTCAGTGTGTATGAGGGGAAGGCTTTTTATTATACTCAAGAGAATAAGGTTAGCCTGTCTAATGCTATACTCATCAGGGAAGGTTACAAGTCACCAAAGAGTCACAATCTTTGCAAATTTTGTCAAATATGATGGAAACAACCACAAAGAAAATCAAGCGGCAGTATATTTTGAGAAATAGAGTTTCTGTCTTTTCTGAACAGAAACTGAAGGGACACAGTATTTGTGTGTATCATAACTGGATAAAGATTGCTAAAATTGGCAGCTATGGCTCAGAAACGCTGTGCCAATCTGTGGCTACATTCAAGTTGAAACCCCCAAACTGCTGGGTTTTAACTTGGATGCATCGAAACAGAAGAGAATTTGAAATAACAGAGAAATAAAAGAGATTACAGGAGCATATAAAGACTATCACATGAGAGCAAAAGAACAAACTTAAGCTTCCCTTTATCCTTATTGTATTTACTCAGCAATAGAGCAAGATATATATTTATCCTGCACAATTTATTGTATTTTGATTTGTAAGTTATGAAAATTTAAGATTACATCTCAGTCCCATTTTGTCCCACATGAACACAGTGTTTGCCCCACGTTTACTTCTGAACACCCTACAGCATAAAATGGTGAGATATAGATAATAATGTCAATCTGTAGTCCTGCACAGTGGGGTGAAGCTATAGCTGACATAGGCTGCCCAAAAATTTCTAGACATTTACATAGGCGTGTATGTTAATGGGTTAGAAATACCTGGGTAAAGTACAGAAGATGCATGTTGTGAAATAGCCACCTGTTCATAAGTTGGTCTGCTGGTCTCCGGTTTGGTATTTTGGCTCTTTCCATCTCGTTTGTTGGTTTTTGACCAATCATAGCAGCTTGTTATCAGCTTACAGTAACAACTTCATGCTGGATAGCTTGGTTAGAAAGATGCCTTTGTAACTTACTGTGATAGTAAATATCAGTGAGATACTCAGATTTATATATATATATATATATATATATATATATATATTAAAAAGAGGCTTGAAACAAACTGAACCGCAAACTCTAGAAAAATATAAGAAGATTTGTTTGTTTGTTTACAATAAACTACGAAAAAAAAACTGAAGTGCATCCATCTGTCACTTAAAATGACTACGTCTTTAATTAGGCAAAGATTTGAATTTTAATAAAATCTGAATTTAATTTTATTCATCTAATTATGTCACATAACTTTTACAAGTTAAAAATCTTCCTCAAGCTCACATCCACCATTCCCCTTTGGCCGTCCATTTATCAGACTGTACGCGTGCTTCCAGGTGCTGTGACGAGGAAAACGCGGAAGTGAATTGTCAACAGTCCGAGAAGCCGCTGAAAGAAACTATCCTCCGTCCAGACACAATGGCAGAGGAAGATTCTCAATGTTGTCAACAGTGTTCCTATTATATTGTCAAATTCATGCTGTTCTCCTACGCCTGCTGTTGGTGGGTGAGTACAGACACGATTATCCTAAAACCCAGAGTGTGCGCTTTGTTTGCTCGGAGATCCCGGCTGGCAGGAGGGAAGGCTGGGTGTGTTTGTGTTTGTGTATGTGTTTGCGCGCGTGTGCGTCTAATGCTTTTGGTTTGTGGGTATGCGCGCTCCGGTCAGATCCGTGGGGTGGGGGAAAAAAGGGTGATCGGGTCTTATTTCGCTTTTCTAATAAAATCATGGGCTTTGTAAGCTACACCTGTGGACGGACAGGTGCTGTAGGATATTGCTCGCAGAAACCTTCCGCCGCCACACCCTCCTCCGCGTACCTTTACCCTACCTGAATGAGAACTGGGTAAATAAAATCAGAAAAACAGAGAAAACAGGAAGAACGGACGAGGCGGCTTTTTTCACGCAGGACTGTCTTGTGTCATCCCGTGGTCACTGTACCACAGTACGGGTCATGTGGACCGATGAGCCACATGTAAATCAAATGACAGTGACAGCATTGCAGCAGCGTCGCTTCAGTAGTTTTTCATTCAATCTGATGACCAGTCATGTCACCATGCAGGCTATCAGTAAAGTTTCTGTTTTTCTTCTGTAGAATTTTTTCATTGTGTGGAAATTTTTATTTTATTTTTATTTTATTTATTTTGTTGTTTTGGGGGGGTTTGTACTTGAATGACAGTGTGAGATCAGGGCTCTGCCTCTGCCACGCTGTCTGCTGCATTGCTCCTTGTTCTTCTTGTCTGATAGTTCAGGTTGCTTGGGGTCACTGATCCATTGCAAAATAATATGGGGACTTTTTTTTTTTTTTTTCCTGCAGAGGCTCATACTGACTTAGAGGAAGGAAGCATGAGAGGATCTGAACTGAAAATGAAAGTGTTACATTAAATGCATTTTAAAAATCCACCTAAAAGTTATATAGAATTTTACTTTCATTTGCTTTCATTTAGAAAATTGCTGTGCAGGTCACTGATGAAACACTGGAACTGAGTCAAAGCTCTCCAACCATCATTAGTCATTCCCATTGAGGTTCCTCTGCATAATGCTGCTTCTAGCAGACTTTCTGGCAGTTATCTTGTTTTCTCTTTAGGATTTTTCAGGAATGACAGACATAATCTGCAGGTCATTTCCAGGCATCATCTATCTTTTCCAAGTGCGCGTTTGAGTGATAAAGCCATCTGAGATAAGTGCGGGATTGTATTGTACACATCTTCTTGCACCAGAACAGTTTAGGCCAGAGCACATGCACATACGGAGCAGAGTAAAACTTTGCAGATAGTAGCCCAACACAATGCAGTATGCATACAATATAATGTACTAAGCAAAATAATGGATCCTAATTTTCTCTAACAGATTCATTGTTGTAGCTGTTTTTGGGAAAACCAAACAATCTCCCAGACAGAAGCACCTGAAACTCCCTAAGCAGAGCAAGCTGAGGGTCCCAAATGACTGTTTATGCCCCTGTAAGGATCCTCACTTCATATAGACACTGAAGGTTTTTAAGGTTAATAAAAGTAGTCCTACAACATACAGTACCTGAAGAATTTGCAATTTTCATATAAAGAAGTTGATGATTTAGCTTTCTACATATTGTATCTATATTTGAATAAAATGGTGTAGTGGTTTACACATTTGCCTAACAAGTAAAATATCTCCTGGTAACACAAATTCAGGAACGGATGGAGATATCCAGCTTCAAACTCTGCCAGATCAAATATGCAGAGCTACCTGTTATAATGACCCTTTGTGATTAAGATACGATCTTTTTTTTTTGAGTGGCTGGAAGCCTGCCTTTATCATTGCTTTCATTTGATCTGGGGCTGTGAAAGTAATTAAATTTGATTTTTAATTATGAATTTGGCAACCAACAAATAAAACCAGGAAACCTTTGAGATAAAACTTCAGTCTGACGATGCTGCTCTCATTCTGATGATACAATGATTTCTACAGATAATAAATAAGTCTCAGAGCAGACTGTGCACCTGCTTTTAGTCATATCATTTTTCAAAATAGAAGTACATCATTATATATGATCCTGGTGTAGTTGACATGTTAGCGTTGTTTTGTTCGTACATTTTCCACCTTAGCTTCTACTTTAATAACCAGATATATGGAATAAAAAATATGCACTTATTGAGTTATGAAAAAAAAAGACACAAGCGATAAAGAATATCCTTCAAAAAAATATGCGTCAAAATCTTGGCTCCTTCAGCAAATCATAAAACAACTTTAAATGGAGCTTACATTGTGCGCAGGTACTGCTGAGGGCATCATGTCCAAAACCATCATGAAGAGTTCCTGACAGAATATACTTTTTTTTGATGAGCTTCACTTCCAAGCTTGGTCTGGGTTCAGTTAATGACAAATGCTGGAGCCGCTGAAACTGTGAGTTAGATGTGAGTGCCATTTTCAAACAATGGCTAATTATTAGGTCAAAAACACATTGAAATATGCCGATTCTGATATAGTTACACTCAAAGCGTCGCATGAATTTATACAGTCAGTCTACAGTTTTCAAAAGATGTCGTGTTGGTTGTTGAGCTGTAAGTAAACTTTGACCTTTTAGCCATCTGTTTAATTCAGTCTTACTAATGACTTCTTTGACAGAGTGTTAGTTTAGAGCCAAGCAGAATTTCAATAAATGTTAACGCTAAAGTGGATATACTATGTTTTCCTTTATTTTTGTCATATATATAAAAATATTGTGACAGTGGTGGATGGAGGTCATTGTTTGCTTCGGTAATCCCTGTGAGCAAAAAGCTCAGGCTGAAGTCTCTAAACGCTCTGTTTCAGACGGGGTCTTTTTTTCTAATCTTGGATTTCAGAGAGAATGGATATCCCTAATATGGTCATCTCAGGCACACAGCGCTGGCTGCGGGTACAGAAACCCCACAGACCCATTCTTCAAACCTTTTGCTTACGTGGCACAGCCAGTCAGAAGAAAGTTGTCTTTTTGCCTGCTTTAGTAGACTCCAGGAATAAAATACAGTGCTGGAAATCAACATAATAAATCCGCTTTAAAAAATTTAGCCCAAGCAGCTACGTTGACCAAATTTTCCAAACAACTGAGGGTATTACTGCGAGCACAGTTCGGTTGGGAATAATGGGTATCATGTCAGTAATTAACAACTTTCTCTGTTAAGCTGGGCTTTCTGCTTCAGGTCTCTGCACATTTGCATAAAAAGGGGCATTTTGTGGGCCATGTTATTCTTTTTACATAAAAAATGATCCCTATGATGTTATCTGAAGATGATGATGATGATAAGTCCAATAAGTGAGTAATTGAAACTCTATAAGAACATAAAAAATATAGCATTAAAATGCAAAACCTTTGCAAATAAGATGACTTTAATGCAGCAGAAAAATCATTAATCTTGGGATTTAGTGCACAGCGTGTGAAACATTTTAATTCAAGTTAATTATTTTATCACGGAGTGCAAGCTCAGTTCTGCTGTTTATTTCTAGAGCCCTGAAACTTTAAACTGGATACATTTAAACTGTTACTGTCCCATAGGATAATAAATTAAGCATGGAAATCTCTTTAGCTTATCAGCAGATTAAAGTGAAATTCATTTCCTTGTTTGAACAGGTATCCCTTGTGTGTTTTTTGTTCTTATAGCAGATGAATAGAAATTAATACATGCACATTCCCGTGACAATGTGTTGCTTCATTCAGTGGTTTTTAGCAAAGTACGACTTAACAAGTTACGCGTTTAAAA
Source organism: Tylochromis polylepis (assembly GCA_015107715.1). Classification (NCBI taxonomy): domain Eukaryota; kingdom Metazoa; phylum Chordata; class Actinopteri; order Cichliformes; family Cichlidae; genus Tylochromis; species Tylochromis polylepis. Next base: position 35,460 of record VVHJ01038183.1, read on the forward strand.
CATGTTTCCCCACCAGAGATTGTGGTTCCTGTGCCACATAGAGAGACACTTTTGTGACACAGAAAACTCGGACTTTAGGCTTGACATCTGTTTTTCCACAGGTTCTTTTCTGTTGACAAAAGTAGTGGATCAGTACTAGAACACAGAGTTCATGCACACAGAGTTGTCCGACCAGTAAAAATTGGGCCACATTAGATTATATTGACCACTTAATCCTGAGACAATATCCTTACTTGCAACTATTTATTTTTTTAAAGGCAGTAATGTGAAGTGATATAATTTGATTCTTAAACATGATGTTTATTTCAACAAATACCTCCAAATGGGAGATCTGACTGCAACAGTTTACACTGCTGGCTTACAAGCTTGCCTTTTTTTTGTCTTCCTTTCTGGGAACTATAACCAACCATGCAGCTGCTCCCTCTCAGATGATGTGACAGACTGTATATCTTTGAAGACAGATGGCTAACTGACACAACACTTGGTGCACTTAGAAAATTCATTTATTTGTCTCTTCTGTAAGAACCTTTTGAAAAGTTAATTTGTGATGGGAGGAAGCGCAAAAAGGAGTAGAACGGGAGGCAAAGGCATAAGACTCATTAATGGGTTTATTATGGAGAATGAATGCTACCTTGATAGGGAAGATTAAATGGATTAACATGTTATATTTACTTTGATTCCGCTGCTTGTTGATTCAGTCATATTAAGAAGATCTGTTTTTGCCACATGGTGCCTCTGAATAAAGAGTTCTGGTACATCCTCCAGGAAACCTAGACACAAAGATTGAATGCCAACAGCAATTCTCATAAAATGTTTCATGCAACAGGAGCGTAAACCTATTTTCAGTTCACTGCATGATGCTACAGTAATCATTTCACACAATACGTATGAATAATAAAATCAAGTAATGATGCAACAGTTGGCTTTGGAGAAATGGAGGACTCTGTTGCGGCAGCGTGAGTACTCTTGTGGTGATTTACTGGAATTCGGAGCTTCACTTTCTAAAATGTCAGTTGGTAATTTAAACCACCTGTAAGAGAGACTTGAGTGGGTTACTTTAAGATCTCTTTGTGCTTCTTCATTTGGTTTTGGTTTTGTTTTGCTCTTAATGACCTGTTTTTCACCCCCATTCAGCATTTTAGCAGAACAGGATGTGCATGTGCTGGCTATCAACTGCCTAGAGTGTAAACAGCCAAACAATGCGGTATATTTTGGAGGAACAATGTACAGAAGATGATGAGCTTACTGTGGGAATGATTTAACCCACATTAGGACAAGAGATTCACCTCCTCTGGCTGTATATTCTGTACTCAAATGGAGAACAGTTGACAAAGACTAAATGCAAAATTAAAGCAAAGCTCGAGGGTGACGAGAATGCCTTGGGTCATGTTTAACGAAGTTTGAATGCCGCTTTGATTTAAATTCTTATTATGAAATTAGCATGAAGTGAAATAATGCAAACAGCAGATCAGGAGGACAGAACAGATCAGAGGAACACGACTGGAGCGGTGCAAAAAGGATTTGTCAGCAGTTTTGATTGCTGTCTGTAATTTGTCACAAATTGTTTGTTCCTGTCATCTGAGCCTTAGAGAAATGTAAAAGCAGCTGGAGTTCTTCCAATAACCTTCCCAACATGTTCCCATGCTGCTTTCGTTCAGTCTGCTGTGTGAGGTTATTTGCTGCTCTCAACCTTTACTTACCCAGTGAAGGTTGACTGAGCTCACTAACACACAGTAAAACGCTGCCCAGATGGGATGTCCTGTTTTTGAATTTTTGTTGCGTTTACTTTATAGATTAATGTTTTAATGGTCTTAAAGTCCAAGGTGAAAAAAATACAAAAATTCAAATGCTAGCTCGTGCCCTGGTGAGATCTCTGTCCACAGTTCACAAGAACTCTTCCTACAGTGTTGGAGAGAATTTTGGTCTTTACCCAAATTGTCCTCATGATCAAGGTCAAATTTGTAATTTTCACTCTTGATACAATGATTTAATATTTAATCCAAAGCAAAGTCTAATATTTTCAATGCTAATACATTTAGCATACAATCATGATCTCATTGGTCATGAGCATTAGTTATCTTCTACATTAGTAAGTCATGACTTGGGTCTTTCTAACACCAATATCCTGACATTAGGAACATGGTCAGTGGTATGAAATGCTGATATATTCACATATTTTCATTCTTTTTATTTCTACAACTGACCATGTGGTTGTAAGACTCCTGAACACAATCACTTTTATTTGGAGCTGAATATTGACAATCTTCACAGTAGTGGTTGTTCTGGCATATTCATGCAATGCTCAGAGAAATTGCAAAAAACTCAAGAACTATGTTGCAGACTCTACAGGCCTCGGCATGCTAAATTTTAAAGCTCATGACAATGCAAAAAAGACTGAACATGTATGGCTTGTTTGGAAGGGTTACCAGGACAAAGCCTCTTCTCTCTAAAGATCACATGGCAGCACAGTTGGGTTTGCAAAAATGCATCTGAACAAACTACAAGGTTTCTGGACAAGGTCGTTTGGACAGTCGAGGCCAAAGTGGAGATCTTTAGCCACATTTGGTGATTACCAAACACCTCATAGGAACCGTCCACTAGTGGTAGAGGGCTGAAGCTTGATTTTAACTCCTTTATATGCTAGAATATTCTAGAGTCAAATGTGAGGCCATCTTTCCGACAGCTTAAGCTTGGCTGAAATTGGCTTGTGCAACAGGACAATGATCTCAAGCACAGCAACAAATCTACAACAGAAGATGTTGCAATAGCCCATCCCTGTCTAGACCTCAACCTGAATACATAACTGGATGCCCACAGTCCTCAGTGAACTGAAGCAACGTTGTAAAGAAGAGTGAGCCAGAATTTGTCTGCAATGATGTGACAGACAGATAAAATGTCTGGAGAAGGATCACGGACCCTTTCGCTGTCGGTTTAGCAGTGGCTTGAGGTCAATATAAACACACAGATTAACATGAACTTAATTAACATTAACATATTAGCCTTTATTATAATCTTGAGGGTTTTTTTTAATGCATATGATCATTAACCAAAGGACTGGACAAAGATTCTAACAGTATGTGAAAAGGTACATCAGTGTAAATTCATGGAAAGATAGTATTTATATACAGTATGGTATAACTGCTTATTGCATATTAAAGTCTATAGTGACAAGGAATAAATCTGGAAGATGGAAAGCGATGCAATAACTTGTGAAAAGAGGTTTTTTATCCATACCATGACCTTTTTAGAGGAAAGCTCATCAAAGTTTTCAGAACTGGCTGTCTGGCCACAGATAAATATGCTAGAAATTTGAGACAGGTTATTAAATTATGTTATTTGTTAGATATTTAGATCTGGGGGGAAAAATCCATATTCACGGAGCTGCTAGACTGACTAAAAATGGCCTATGATGTCATTCTGAAGGCAGCTGACAAAGATATAAAAATTTCCTTTTCACTCAGAACTAACAGGTGCTCTGATTATCACTGTTCATAGGTAAAATATGAGACCCAGTACAGTTTACAGATATTTGCTAGTTCCATGTTGGTTTTTGATGTTTAACTCGGCTTTAATTTAGCTTGTGCAGACATTGTGCAGACATTGAACATGATAGCAGTGACAATCCTAAAGTTAAATTTCTTTTCCTTTTCTGTCTGTGCTATGTTTGCAGCTTGTAGCCTGGTTTCAAAGCTGCACTGCATGCCTTTATAGCAGTAAACTGTGTCCAGTAATAGCACCATGAAGTTGTTTTAGCAGAGCGTAATAGGTTATAAACTACTACTTGATCTTGGCCTAATGCCCTGAAACTGTTGCCGAGCCATCTGCAGCTAAGTGCATTATGATAAACAGTGTGTGGCCTGTTTTATTTTATTTTCCCGAGTACATTTGTTAGAAATCTGTTTGCATGAATCTGAATGATCCTCAAACGAGACAGACACTTTGTGGAGATTATCACTCTTGATTGTTGAGATATTCTATCCTTGGCAGAAATTTCAAATTGCTGTTTAAAATGCTTTAAGTGATCTCCTCTCCTCTTGGCTGAATGGAAGCGAGTTTGTGGCGTACAGGCCAGCGGCCAGTAAGAGATCATAACAGACACCAAGCAGGGACATGTAAGGGAAAGGCATCATGTTGGATTATAAACGGTGTCGGACCTTCAGAAATCTGCATATCCTTTTTTTGTTTTGTTTTTTGTTTCCCCCCCTCCCATATTCCCTTCTGCTCTGATGCGTTGTGCATCTCACAGGATGGCTGAAATCAGATTGTGGGGGGGGAGGCAAACAGCAATTAGCAATATGTCATACAATGGTGTATGCAGAAGCAATATGCCGTGATTATCGAATCATTTAGTCTGCCTTTCTACTCATGCCATGCATTTCCCTCTGCCTCTCGCTCACTCTTTCTCCCTGAAACATTGTTACCTTGACATTTCTGTCCACAATAAGCCAACAAGGCAGAATTAAAGCGATGTTTTCTCTATTTCCTCTTCTGATCTATTCAGTACCAGGGATAGTGCCAGGTGGCTTTACACAAATATCCTAAATTTGTCTGTTTACAGCGTACCACACAACCAGAAAAATAAACCAGCTCTTCTATGTTTTCTCAGTAGCAGCCTTCTTGATAACAAGCTTCAAATATTATAGAAGAACAACAATTCAATTACAGTCATTGCTTAGAAAATGAAATGAAAAACTTTTTTTTTAATGTACAGAAGAGAAAATACTTGTTTTTTTGCTAATGGATATGTGGGTGAATGTTGCAAGAAGTCGTGCTCATTTTAACCCTTCCAGCATGCAAAAACAGAGAAAATAACTGAAATCACTATAAATGGACTGTTGCTATTTGGCCAGTTTCCACTTCAGCTGCCTGATCCTATTACAGGACGCGCCATGTGCTATTTGGCAGTAAATGAGTTTGTATAAATGGCTCTTAATTTTAATTTAGCCTGGAAGTCATTGTTGAAACACACCTGGTCATTTAAATTTGTTTCAGCAAATGCATAGTTGTTAACATTTAGCTGCTGTTATTCAGAAACACTGGTCTCAGACTGAAATTCAGTTATATATAGTGCTACGAAAAAGCATTTGCCCCCTAACGGATTTGTTTTTTCTTGTTTTGTTTTGTTTATTTGCATATTTGTCACACTTAAATGTTTCAGATCATCAAACAAAGATAACACGAATAAATGCAAAATGCAGTTTTGAAAAGGGGAAAAATAGTTATTCAAACCAACATGGCCCTATGTGATAAAGTAACTGCATCCTAAATCTAACGCTGGTTGTGCCACCTTTTGCAGCAAAAACTGCAGTCAAGCATTTGTAATAACAGCCAATGAGTCTTTCATTCCATGTGCAGGAACTTAGGCCCACTCTTCTTTGCATACTTGTTTTAATTCAGCCACATTGAAAGATTTAAGAATGAACGACCTGATTAAAGTCATGCCAAAGTATCTCGCTTGGATTTAGACGTATTATGACACTACCGCCTCCATGCATAACTGTTGGTATGATGTTCTTTTTTTATAAAAAGCTTCATCAGTTTTATGCCAGATGTAACGGGACTCAAACCTTTCAAAAAGTTCAACTTTTGTCTTGTCAGTCCGCAGAATATTTTACCAAAATCTGTTTCTCAGCTGTTGTTGAGTTTCTTTAGATCAGGGCATGATGTGTTGCTTATTGAGATCCCTACTTTCACTTTGTTGAAAGTGCTACAACTGCTATACCATCTTTAAGATCAATGCAGATGAGTTAGTGAAATCGTATTTCAGAATCAGTTTTAGTTAAGAGGAAATTATCTCTTCTTTAGCACATAAACACATGTGGTGATAAATAGAAGGACACTGAAAAGATGGTGCAGAAAGCTGCAAATAGTTATGAGGAAAACACACAAACCTGGAGGAGTTGGCCTGATTTGTACACAATGAAATGGCCGGCAGTGGACAGATGCAAGGTGGTCGATGGTCACACCCTCGTGCAATAGAGAGGATGTATGTTGCATCACAAGACACGATCAGATGGCTGATGAATTTGTTTCACTAACTCATTTACACAAGGCATTTTGTAGGAGGAGGAGCCATGGCAATTTATCTCGAAACAGCTGTAATCTCCACATTTTGACTTTTTTTCTCGAAATGATCGCTAATATATTTTTTTTTAACGTGGCCCTAATATCCCTTAAGAAAGATGTGACCATTTTACAAATAATAATGATCAGGAAGTGGGTAAATACTTCTTCACAGCACTGCATTACCTAGATTGATATTATACGTATAGAATAAGCCAAACATTTTAGGTTATATGTTGCAGTTTGCTCAAAGTGCGTCTGTAATGAACAAATAAACATTATTTTAAGGGACACACACACACACAGGCTTGCTTTGACACAGTAGAAGGGCCTGTCGTTTCTAAAGATAGGATTCAAAACAGAGTCATATGAGGTGGTGATAAGTTTCCTCACGGTTTTATTTTAGATGCAGGAACCTGAGGATGTCAGCACTGGAAACACCGCTGTAAGAGAGCAACAAAAAACTATTTTTATATCGAGCCCCATTGATCATTCAAACGTCTTCACACTTGACCCGGCACCTCCTGGGTACCTCAGCAGTGCACCTACCAAACGTGAAGTAAATCAGATTAACAGTCAGTAGAAAGCTGTGGAAAATAACCGCACACACATACAGAGACTTTTCTCCCTTTATAGTTATTATTTGGATGTAGGTGTGTCATGATAACTGATTATTAAAGATAAGAGTTTACTTTTTTTTTTTCTTAAATGCATGTTAATATTGTAAAAGTTCCAGCACCAGCATAGCCAGCATTATTGACTCACTTTCCAGTTTATTGTGTCTCTCTTCTGTTTAAGTAACTGCTTAACGGCAGCCTTAGCTTATTGACTTAATTGACGACTAAAGCACGGCGATAACACATTGGGAGAGATTCCTTTTCCACAGCAAACCTGTCAGAGTAGGTGAGACTGAGCTAACAGTGGCTTAATTGCGTATGCCCTGACTAGCAGGCGTTTCTTTAGTTTGTCCCTGGCCTTGAGTCACTGCAGCTTGGTGCTCTGTTTTACTGAATAGTAGAGCCCGATTGGTTTATACAAAAAGCTGATCCAAGAAGAGTGCGGCAAAGTGTAAATGAGTAAATAGAAGACTACACATAGGAAATGTGAGGGAACTTTGTTTATTTTAATTTGTCTCAAAGAAAAAAAAAATAGTCGCCAATATATCGGATTTTTAAATCACTGGGATCAGTCATGTTCTGCTGTGTATGTCAATGACATTTGTTCATACTGCTTTAACCAACTAATATTTGTTCAGTTTCTTTTGGTTTACACAATGTGAAGGCTTTTTTTTTCTTCTTTTTTTTTATAAACACGGGACATTGTTACTTGAAAGATACATTTTTGTGTTATTTTTTTGAGTTGAAATTGATTTCAGGTCAACCTCTCTGTGCAGGGGTTGGTAGTGTGTTCTGTTGAGATCCTCCCCCCCGGTGTAACTTGGGTGAACTGACCCTTTACGCTCTGCTCCTCCTAGACTTTGACAGGTTCATTTGCTGATTGCTTAAATAGCTTCTGTCAGTGTTAATTTGACTTAATTGACCTTTTGATTGGGGTTCTCATTAACAATTATAATTTCTACATAAGAGCCTTCTTGTGATATATTATTCAGTTGGCATGCGGCAGTATGTGGCTGGTCAATAGTGCTTCTTTCACAACACAGCAGAAAGAATAATGGAACTTTGGTCTATAATATTATATTATAATGAATATTATATTATAATATTATAATATAAAATAATGGTCTTTATATTTTAGTTCTGAAAAGATAATGTTTAAAAATATATCTCAGTTGAGGTATAATCATGTGAATCCACTCTAAATGGAGGTTTTTGAACTAAATCTCCTTTGCAAGTTACGCTTGAATTGAATTGAAATTTATAGCGTTGAACACAAAAGGAAAACAAACATTTCTGTTGAGAAATGTAATTGCTATTTGTGAAAGTTTACTTTGTCTATGTGATACTGTTCTGCTCTACAGGAACATCCTGCTGAGCTTCCAATTATCAGTCCATAATGCCGGTGCCCTGTTTCGTTTCTACCCATCTTTTGTCTTTAATGGGAAAAATCCACCCTTCTCTATTCTGATCTTGATGACTTTGTATGGATTATTGGTTACTTGAGAACTTAAAGCTGAAGATTGAAGAGAACTGAAAGAAGCAATGACAAAGACAGAAAAGTGTGTATTTATGGCTGTGTGTAAACAATCTAGGCAATTTGCTTCATAGCACTGATGGTTCTTAAATGTTCTTTTGAATTGATTGTTGAATTATGTTGGAGTAATGGGGTGAAGGGAAACTCAAACAAAGACACTGTGTGTGTGTGTGTGTGTGTGTGTGTGTGTGTGTGTGTGTGTGTGCGTGTGTGTGTGTGTGTGTGTGTGTGTGCGCCAGACTACAAAACTTCAGATAATTCCTAATTAAGGAACTCTATTATTTACAATAACAACACTAAGTTACCTGTTACCATAGTCCACTACGGTCTGGCCAAAATACAGATTATAATTACTTTATTTATTTATCATTTATTCTTCAGGAGAAATTCCATACTCTTGTAGCTCTACAAGGTGTTTGCCAGGATTTTTTTTGTTTGATAAATAAACTATGACAAAGCTTTCTACAACTGGGTCCATAATTGGACAAAAACACAGTTTTGCCTCTGTATACCACCATAGTGGATTTAAATGAAGCATTCAAAATGTGATTGAAGTGTAGACTTGCAGCTTTATAGGCAAATAGATTTTTATGCCAGTCCATCTTGTTGTTGCCGTTTCTGTCTACATCAGACAGACTCACATGGACCCTATAAACTGTACATAAGAGATTGCCATAGCTTCCTGGTCTGAAAAGTTAATTCAGTGTGAAAGTACCTTTAAAAATGTACTGACATTTTTAGCTCAAACCACTTTAATTGTTAGACAAAGACAACCCAAGTAAATATACAATTTTAAATGATAATTTCATTTATTAAGGGAAAAACCTATCCAAACTTCTCTGTCCCTGTGTCAAAATAATAATTGCCCCATTGTTAAATCAAGCATTGACTGTGATTAACCACATTTCTTTTTGGAAAGCTGAGTTCAATTTGACTAGCTATGCCCAGGCCTGATTACTGCCAGACCTGCTGAATCAAGAAATCACTTAAATAGAACCTGAATGACAAAGTGATGTTGCTGTATTTTCCTTCTATATGTATGACCTTAAACTTAAGTACTGTACACGTGTCTCTTTTTCTTTTATCTTTAAGACCTGGTGGTCTAAGCACTTTCGATTTTTTTTTTCCACCTCAATGTTCCCTGCTAAGTGGTAGCTGCCGAACATGTAATTGTGGAAATTAAGCTTTGGCCCACTGAATGTTTTATTATCCTAGTTATATTTAAATCTGCAGAAAGTGAATGAACCTGAAAACCTGCTGGTTTCCCATCATGTTCAAGCTGGTGACTAATCTGTCCTAACTGCTTCTCTTGTGTTTTTCCAGCTAACAGGTGGATGTATCCTGGGTATTGGCATCTATGCTGAGGTAGAGCGACAGCGGTACAAGACACTGGAGGGTGTGTTTCTGGCCCCATCTATAATCCTGATCCTGCTGGGCATCATCATGTTTGTTGTTTCATTAATTGGAGTCTTGGGTTCCCTGAGGGATAATTTAACTCTATTGAAAGTGGTGAGTGGTGAATTGTCCTAAGAAAATTTAAATTGTAAATTGTCTTTGCTTCATTATTTTTGTAGAGACACAATGCTCTTTCCCCTCCAGACCTCCCCATTCTTCCACAGTGTGCTTTTTCTTACTTGCCTGACAGCATTAGCTTTGGAAACAAGTATTTACTTGTGTTTGTTAAAGAAAAATCTAAACTAAACCAGTCTGTCTTACTGTCTGAGATTTAAAAACAAACTAACAAACAAAAAACACTGTTACGGGTTGAAACTGATTGCAAAGAGTTGATGCTGCACCAAGAACCTAGCTGGGATTGTTTCGGTTGCTAGCAGATCGCCATGGCTGCCTGGAGTTTGCTTATAAGACGCCACCATGTCTCCAAACACTTTCCAACTACTTGTTAAGCAGTACTGAAACTGTGAAGGGTGTGACACAAACCAGAAATGGAGATCGTTCACCAAGAAAAAGTTATATGTTTTGAAAAATGTTTGTTTCAGCGGTTAAAGCACAACTTTTACTTCAGCTGTAGCAGTGTGCTAGCAGCCAAAGCAATCAATAGGAGGTATTTGGTGCAGCATGACATTTGCAACTGATTTCATCGCCAGCAACCAGTCGCCAACCAGTCAGACAATGTATATTTTCCCTAGCGACTGGAGGTCACTCACACCAATCTCTAAACTGGAGTGAGTAATGTCTTATTACACTAAGGGGAGAAAGTCATTTGACATAATGTACTAAATGTTTGCTTCTGTTATATACTAAAACATAAGAAGAAATGCAATGAACTGATTGGTGAAAAATCAAGACACATTCTATTACAAATTATATAATAAGCAACTAAACAACTGCAGTCACTGCCAGATGCATAAAAAGACAAACTTGTGAAGATGACATCTATATCAAAATTTTAAAAAGGCACAGAACAGTAGTTGTTTTCTACTCACTGGTCGCTATAGAGATTAACTGGGATAGGAAGGAAAGGCCTTTCTGTAAAGACACAATACACATCTAAACTGTTAAAAGATGCACATGAAGGCACTTTTGAATAAGTTATTTCAACTGTTTTTTTTTTTTGTTTTGTTTTTTGGATGCTTGAACTCCTTAAAAAGATGAAATTCACATGTAGAGTCTATAATATGTAATTTCTCTTCTCTTGTCTGGTGCACCACAGTTCATGTACACCCTGGCAGTGTGTCTGCTCCTGGAGCTGCTCGGAGCAATCTTGGGGCTGGTGTTTCGCAACCAGGTGAGTTGCCTAAGGTGTTAATCAGTTCCCTACCATTTTGAAATGGTCTGACTTCAGCAGGTGGGCAATGAAGGCATGTGTTTTATTTCATGTAGCAGGAAGCAAGCTAACAACCAAAGCAGTCTGACACTGACAGTCTGCTTACCACGAGGAAGAGATGCACGCTAACCACGAAAAGTAAAGCCACATTATATCGTTTAATTTGATTTCTGGAGTCTTATTCTCTATAACATGAGATATAATGTAGAAGGTAGTATGAATGAAGCTGTTAAAAGCTGTTTTACTGTGACCAACAGTTAAACAATACAATAAGTTAAACTTGCATAGGATCAGAATTCGTGTTTTAAAGAGTATGTAGGATTATCAGTTGTCTTTGTGTTATTTATATCATTATTCACAATGTCTCTGTATTTTGCACTTTTAATATTTCTCTCTTAAGTTCTCCTGTTGTCCTGCTTACTATCTCTGCCTTATCAATCTGTCTCCTTCCAGCATAGGTCATCATGACTATCAATACTTAGTTTTTTGGGGTTTTTTTAAAGCTAGAAAGGAGCAACTCCATGACTTAGAAACTCGATTTAGTTTAAATGTAAAGAACAGAAGGTTAAATTCACTGAACTGCTGGAAATTACTGCAATGTTGAATGTCAAACTGTTTGCAATAAGGCACTGCAGGTGGGTGATTCAAAATGCAAGGTCTTGTCTAATGTAGAGACCCCCGACCCCGAGGTGTAGACCACGTTTTAATGAATTCTGATTAGACAAGAAAACTTGAAAGCCTTCATTTGCTGTGCTGTTGGAATTTCCAGAGGTTGTTCCTGCTTTTGCTTCGTACCAAGAGATTTCAGTGGTGCGCCATTTAAAGGCATTGATTATGAAAAGCAATGGAAATTAAGGCTTGGTCATCAGGATTGTGAGTTTATTTTTTAATCCTTTTTTTATGGAGAAGGCTCATTTTTTAAATGAAGTATAAAGGGGACAAAAAAAGCTGTTATGAGACGCTGTGGGAGGCAGTGATTCATCAACAAATTGTTAAATTAAAAAAAAACACATTAAAACACAGGAAAAAATTATGGCTGCATGTTGAAAAATTTGTTTTATGTGAAACAAATATTATCAAACCTCAACCTCTTAATGATTTAACTCAGTGTAAATGAGGCATTAGGGTTCTGTACTCCAGCAACATTGTTTATTATGCTTTTATTAAAATAATGAAAATTTGTCCACTTCACATGGATTAAATTTGATGTTATGTAAACAATAATTTTCTGTATATTTAAAATACACTTTGTGGCCCAAACTAAAGAAGGTTGTTCAAGCGGAATTAAAAAACAACCTCTAGATAAGAGATCTAAAATAATCCTATAAAGCTAAAGCTGCAGTTTATATCATAATTGGTAAAGAACAACCAACAACAGAAAGTAGATAAGCCAGTAAAACTAACAAAAGAACAGGTAAAAGGACCACAAAGGTCTGCAGGGCCTGAAGTCCTCCTTCCAACCTAAATGGTCATCAAAATCAAGCATAGCAGAAATAAAGCAGTAAAATTAGAACCACTGGACCCATCAAAAAAAAACACACACACACAAAACCACGCACACATACACAAAACACAAAATAATTAAAAACTGTTCACCCAAAAATTACCGCTGCACTGACTGGACAGTGTGTAGAGGAAGAGAAAGCACACCAAGGGTCCTGCCCCCTCTTTATTGCTTTTCAGTTAATCACAACAGACCAGCTACACCTGAGAGAAGAGTACAACGCACCGTGAGTCACAGATCATTTACACATCATAACCGGCATGAACGGGGAGATAACATTGACATGACTTATCTCCTTCTCATTTGCATCTTACAGCGCCGTGTTCGTTAGGCATAAAATTCCTCATATAATTTTGTTAAATGAAAACGTTTGATAATTCATTTTGAGGGGAAAAAACCATGATGGCGTTAACGGTTATTAAAATTACGGAATCAGTTTTTTAGGTGTTTAGACTTAAGTCCCACCCTGAGAAATGAGGTTTACACAGAACACAACTGGCAAAGGATGATAGCTAATATGATCTATGATCTAAACATGATTCACGTTAATCAAGCAAACGCCACCAATTCTCTGATAACATCTTGACGTTGCTGGGTTTTCTTTATAAATCGCTCACTCTCATAAATATCTTGATGTGGATTTGTAGGGAAGAGCTTGAGAATCCTTCTGTCCTCTGCTGAGGATAATTCCCCACCACATAATTTTGTCTACACCCCCGCCTAGTTTTAATAAATTCTGCCGAGTGTTTTTTGCCTAATCTTTCAGACAGATGGGTAAACAAATGACAATTAAAACTTTAATTTCCCTGAGGCTCAACCCACGGGTTGTGACGACAAAGGGTTGTCTTTTATTTAAATCTGTTTTAATTTTTATGTCAGATTAGCTTTTCTTGTTATAATTATTTAAAATACTTATTATGGCTTTTAGTGTTTAATATTGAAAGAGACCGGGCTTTTCAGATCTATTATGTTTATTTTGCTGTTGAGCCCTTTACATAGATATAAGATTTATATGATTTTTGATTATTTTTTTTTTTTATGTCTTGTATTTCTGTGAAGTATTTGACTTTTAGCTCCAGTTTTATATTAGATTAATATTCCGTTTTGTGCTGTATGTGTTCTTGTCTCGCTCTCCATCATTATTCATTTTTCCTGTTTTCCTTCTGTTTTATGCTACAGTCACAGTAATGCTAATGCTGCACACTGCAGCACAGCTAAAATGATTGTGGCCATATGCAATGAACACATTTGAAATAGCTGCTGGTGACCAGATCAGCAACCACACACACAATGAGTTGCCAACTTCAAAGTGACTTTGGTGCATCAAGACAGTGATATAATGGCAATAAGACAGAGTCTGTCTGCTATCAATCTGCAGTTAGCAATTGCATGCAGTCTGTTGGCGACATCATAATTAATAGTGATAAATCAGCAAAAATTACAAATCTGTTGCCATCTACTGACACAGAAATTCACATCTACTACTTACAGTCCAGTAAGAGCCTCTTAGACATGAAACTGAAATTCCTCCACCTCCAAGATGATGTTCTTTGTTAATGAAGCTTTCCACTTCAGGCTCACAAACATAAGATCTGGGACTTGACTCTTTGTTTCACCCTCCTCTGCTCAAAGTTGTACAACTGAAGGTTATGTACTCCGGTCAGAACAGAAAAAGGCAACACTTGTGTTGCAAAAATTAATTAATCATTAATCTTTTTGAATTTGAGTTATATTTATTTAATTCCCTCACTATGCTCTATGCGCTGCTCTTTGAAACTTTTGAACGTTAAAGGTTACTGATTGCCTTTCAGGTCTGACACTCTCACATAGTCTGATGAAGGAGACGTGGAAATCATTTTAATTGGTTGCTAAATTAAAGTGAAATTAATTTCACTGATTAACTGACTGATTCTTAGTGATACACTAGTCACATTTTTAACCTGTTCACTGTAAAACCGACCAGAACAGATTTCCATTTCCTGGATTACCATCTCAATGCACATGGATTTTCACGACAAGGTGA
>VVHJ01038184.1:0-11340 GCA_015107715.1 Tylochromis polylepis
TTAAGACGTGATTTAAAAGTGGCGAGAGAGTTTATGGTCCGAAGATCTGGTGGAAGTGCAGTCCAAAGTCTTGGGGCAGAACAACTAAAGGCTCTGAGTCCCATGTTAGTCAGGCGAGCAGGTGGAACAGACAGAAGGGAAGCTGAAGAAGAGCGGAGCGTACGAGGGGGTGAGTACGTATGGAGAAGATCAGGTAAATATGGAGGAGCGAGGTTATGAAGCGCTTTGAAAGTAAGAAGCAGGATCTTGAAATTGACACGGAGGTGAACTGGAAGCCAATGGAGCTGTTTAAGAACAGGCGTTATGTGTTCAGTGGATCTAATTCTGGATATAATACGAGCAGCTGTGTTTTGAACTAACTGCAGTTTATGGAGAGATTTATGAGGCAGACCATAGAGAAGAGAATTACAGTAATCTAAACGAGATGTGACAAGAGCATTGACAAGTATGGCGGTACTGTTTGGTGTGAGTGAAGGATGAAGGCGGTTAATATTACGAAGACGAACATAGGAAGACCGAGTGATATTATTTATATGCGCTGTGAAGGAAAGCACACCAAGACTCTTAACCTGAGGGGAAGGTGTGACGACAGAGTTCTCAGTGAATAATGAGAGACTTCTGGATGGAACTTTAATCAGTTTTGATTTGGTGCCTATTAGAATAAATTCTGTTTTATTGCCATTAAGCTTAAGAAAGTTGTGAGTAAACCAGACCTTGATTTCACTTAAACAATCAGAAATAAAAATAAGAAATACAAAAGGACCCCTTTGAAGTGACTGTTGATAAAGCAGTGTCGCCTCTTGTTGTGGACCTTTCCTGCAGTGCAGGAAACAGTGGGCACTGTCTCCAATAGTAAGTAGAAATAAAAAAATTTCCAATTTTAACATTTTATTTTTGCAGCAACAGGCTGGTAAATTGGTGGTAACCTCTTGGCCTGAAAGGATTAAGCTGTGGGATGGCCGCTCGAGCGCTACAGTTTTGGCGGCTGCTCCTTAGCACTAATTTGCAGACATATATGTCTGAATCGCTGATTCAGACTGAGGTTAAAAATGAGGCCAATATCTTCAGAGTGTGTGCTGCTGCTGATCATATGCACTGGTGTTATTTGTTACTGTGCTTAAGATAAAAGAGCAGTCAGGGAAAAATCCATGACAACAGCTACAACACAGGGTTGGGTTGAGCAACTGTCAAACATGCAGACAGGTAGATAATGTGGGGTATGTGTGTGTGTGCGTGTGTGTGTGTGTGTGTGTGGGGGGGGTCAACTCTTATTAAAAAATATGGTGACAAAATAGCATGTATTTGTTCGTGTTTATAGACGTGAATTGTCAAGTTTTAGCATGAATTTACCTGCATTTCGATAGGCTCCATGCAAGAACCGTTAGTGTTGAACAGAATTTTCTCTGAAGTCAACATTTTCATATGTATGATTATACTATCTCATCCTCTCCATATTTTGCAAGTGATTCAGCCAGCGTCCATACTTAAGCTATATATTTTCTTGCTCTCTTGCTTGAAAAATCGCCTTGAACATGCAGAAAGTTGCGTGTTTACTGTTTAGGTGGAGCTCTCTGGAACTGGGAGACACTGTAAAGGCAAAAAAGATAAATGTCCTGCTCCTACTTTCCCCTGTTTTTGTTTTGTTGACTTGCTGACAGTTTTTCTAGTGCAGGGTCAGAGGCAGGTCAGTAGTTTTTGGAGTGGTCAGGGCCTCACTCCGTGTGTGTGCGATGCCGCCCAGGCAGAGGGTCTGCGCAGAGGTCGGCTTTGAGGATCTCAGTGCGATCCAGCCATGTTTAGTCTACCAGTCCTACATGTCACACACCAGTCATTTGGTCAGGAGCTGTTTCAGCAAGGCGGTGCTACTACTGCAGCACTACCCTACCAAAGAGCCATGACTGATTGGTCAGGCCAAGTAAGAGATGTGCTGCCAATAATACTGCAGGATGTGGAAAAATATCATTCTAATTGATTTGCTTGCTGTAACATTTGTTTTCTTCCAAGCCTGCAGAGCTTCAGCAGAGCTTTTGGAAACATGCTAAGGATTTGCTGTTTTGTTTATGTTTGATCCAGGATGCACTGACTAACAAACTCCTCCTTAAATAAAAATGATGGAAAGAAGAAAAGCAAAGACACCATTTGTCCCCTCTTTAATAAGAAAAAAAAAGAAACATGAATCAGTGTGATCACACTTAAACCGAAAGAAAAGAAAACACAAACAATATATTATATCAGCACACTTTCAAAGTTGGAAAAGCAACATATTTTAAATAAAGGACATTTGGCATTGAAACTAAAACATGTTCCACAGAGGACATCATGTGACCTGAAACTTCTGCATCCTCTGCTGCTTATCATCCTTCAAAAGATCATCCATACATTGATCTCTTATCACATCAGCGGTCATTTGAAGAAAAGACACTTTTCAGACATCGGGGCGGTCTTTTGACCCACTTTTACACGGTTACTACTTAGCTTGATCCGTTGACAGTTTAAGGAGGACATTCCTATGTATTGTTGTAACGCGCACACACACACACTATCAGCCCACCTGGCCAGTGAGAGCTCTATAGTGCAAAGTACTGTATGTAAATCCTCCTGTAGTGCATCTCTCCTCCCCCCACTGTTAGTAACTGACAGAACTCCTCCATGCACCTCACCAGTCAACTGTTATTCGAAATGCTACAGTCTCTAGGAAGGCATACAGTTAAAATGCTTCATGTTTTTGGTCATCCGAAACACATCACATTTATTTAATTTAATTAATTAATTAACTTTTTTTTTACCACAGTTGCTTTGTATCTTTCCTTCTCACTACAGATTTTTCTTTTATCTTTTCTTTTTTTTTTTTGTTACTTCGCTTTACTCTAAACCTCAGTAGGAACAAAATGTTGTTTTTTTTCTTCTTCATATAAACCAAAAGACGACACATTTTTTTGGGGAAAGCACAGAGTTCATGAGCTACACATTTAAATTGACAGACGCCTGACCTGACAAAAACACGACAGATCACGGTGTGAAAACAAAACAAAAAAATGACCAATGTTGTAACACACTCACAAAGAAATGAATTTAAATGTCTCCAGTTGCAGTAACACCTGCCTGAAGCAGTAACCTGAAACTTTCCTCTGGATAAAACCAAAACCTCACGTTGCGGTTGTAACTGGTCGACAGAGCACAATACAAGTTATATTAAAATTTCTCCCTTCATAAATAAATGCAAATATCCTTTCCCCTCCTCATTACCGCTATTAACATTTTGTACAAGGCTATTTTTTGCCACACACAATTCTCAGGATTGGACTTTAACTTACACACAGACAAATTAAATGACTTCATTGTCATTTAAGACCAGCTTCACTTTTCTGTCCTCCGTGTAACCAGTTAGTCTCCTTGTTTGACAGAGATGGTAAAAAGAAAAAGTGTGTTCTTTTGTCCCTCTAAACATGGCAGCCATTTTATTTTGGATGTGAGTTCTGAAGTCCAGAGAGGCAGAGAGAATGAAAGAGGAAGATAGCAAAAGCATTGGAGTCCATTTTAACAGATGCAGGGAGACACAGAAGTCTCCATCTTGGCTTTCCTCCACGAACAGGTTTGTGTGTGTGGGAGTCGCTAAAAGTCCATATTAGGAGGCATTGAGTACTGAGCGGCTGTACAGTGTTTGGTAGTAAGCGCCTGAGTCCATTGTGGTCGGCCCCGGGCTGTCGTAGATCTGCTTCGCTGCTACAGGAGAGGTTCCAGCATAGGCGTTGTAGGTCATCAGCTGGTCCTGGTAGGATTTGAGGTCCATCTTTTGCTCGTTGGACATGAGGTTGGTGATGGAGAATGGATGGTTGAAGTTGTAGTGGGGGTCTAAAGACTTGAGGGGGTCACTTTGTATGTCCATGTGTTGCTGCATGACACTGGGCAGGAGGTGGGAGCTACTAGGTAGAGTCTGGGAGTGGAGGAGTGGGTTGGAGGAGGAGGTGCCAGTGAGGGACATGGAGGACGGAGAGATGGAAGATGAGGTGGTGGAGGAGGGTGGCAGGGAGACTGGTGGGTTGTGGAGGTGTGAGGAGGACAGTGAAGGACATTCCAGTGAAACCATCGAGTTTCGGGAATGAGGCTGGTCATCTGAAGATCCCGGGTGGGAGTTATCCGAGTGGGTGGAGTCTGCTCCCTCTGATCCACCTGCAGGGCTGCGATCCTCCACCAAGTGATCGACACTGTGAACTACTTTTCCCGAGCCCATGTCCTGGTTCTTGGCTGCTTTTTTTGCTGACTTGTCCTCAATCTTGAAGCGTTTCTGGCGCCTCAGGTAGCAGCCGTTCTCAAACATGTTGCCGGACTGTGGGTGGAGAGTCCAATAAGAGCCTTTGCCCGGCTTGTCGGGTGAGCGAGCCACCTTCACAAAGCAGTCATTGAAGGAGAGGGAATGGCGGATGGAGTTCTGCCAGCGCTGCTGGTTCTCACGGTAGTAGGGGAACAGGTTCATGATCCACTGGTAAATCTCGTTCAGGGTTAACATCTTGCTGCCACTCTGCTGGATGGCCATGGTGATGAGGGAGATGTAGGAATATGGTGGCTTGGCATGGGTCATGGGCCGTCGGAAGGGCTTTGGGTTAATCTCCTTTGTCCCTGCTCGGTTCAGAGTTGCAGGAGAGGTGTATCCCAGCTGACTCATGGATGGGCTTATGTCCTGGTAGTGGGACAAAGAACTCAGGGAGCCTGGAGCAGCAGGGCCCAGCTGAGTTAGTGAGCCTGAGGTGAGGGACGGGGCCACTGGGGAGAGGGACATGTGGCTGGGAGCGGAGCCCATTGAGGCCAGTGGTGAACTGCTGATGCTGGTGGTGGGTGGGTGATATGACATGTTCATACCAGCAGGCGAAACAGTGGCTGGGTTCAAGTTGATGTAGTTATTGATGGTGCTCATAGAGCCCATGGTGCCCAGACCAGAGTTCATGGTTGTAGGAGATGAGTACATCTGGAGTAATGGGGAGAACAACATTTAGTTAGCTGCAATGTGAATACAGAAAAGAAATAAAAAGGGACAAGTAATTATATAAATTCTATAATTATCTAATTTTGATTTCAATTTTTAACACTCTGCAAAATTCTGTTGGAAATAACTGATCTAAATTTCTCGCGCAAAACGTGAAATGTGAAAGGAAAGCGGCTTGACTCCCAGTGTTAAAAGTCACTTCTTATCAATGCACAATGAAGCTCTCAGTGTGCTGAGAGGGGACATGGATTTCACACAGCGATGTTAACCTGAAAATGCGTAAAAAGCGCGTCATGGTGCCTCTCGGTCAGACGGCCTCCTCCACTGCTGCCGTGGAAAAAACAAGTTCTTCAGTATTTAACCTAAAGTGGAGGAGTGTTATTATTTCCAAGTCCTTTTTGTGTGGAATAAAGTTGAATAATTCAGTGCTAAATTTCAAGAACTGTGGTTTTCTGAATCCTGAAAGCCTTACTGATATTTAATTTTTATGGTTGCGAAAATACTAAATCTGCGGGTGATAAAAGGCAGACTATCTTAGCCCGCTTATTTTTGGTTAATTATTATCAAACACTTTCTTCTCGGTAATTTAATCAGGCTGGGTTGAGGTGAGAACTGCTGCTGCTGCTGCTGGAATTAACTCCTAATTGAATTAAGGAGGAAAAGGTCTTGTTTCATTTACACTTGAATCGTTGCAACACTTAAGCGGCTGTAGAGACGCAAAGGATAAAGGCCTAATAGTGAGAACATGTCCTTTAAAAAAATCATATAATTCTCACGGAGGGCCGATTTATTACCAAATCCGTTAAATCATAATTGTGTCATTGTTGATTTAAAATCTAAGTATTTATTTTTTGCAGAAACAGCGAGCCCTTTCCTGACTTGCTTTTTATTTCTTGCTTTATTTTTTGATATTAGTTCACCATAACTGCTAAAAAATATTAGTTACTAAGATATTACGATATTACTATTTTCTTACTTTTAGTTTTTGGACATTTTTGTCCAGATTCCCGAGATTTGATTGTCGATTATAATGGCATACGTGGATGTTTTTATTCTTACGACAGTGTCGTAATATTTCCATGTTAATTCGAGGTTTTCATGTACTTTTATAAGATTATTTTCGAATGTATCAAAGCATTACAACTACTTTTGGTTCGGAGTCCAACATTTTGTCTTCCCACACTTTCTCTCTCTCTCTTTTTTTTAAATGCCCCCAAACAAAGACGGGGACCTCGTTAATATTTAAAACGAGAGTAAATAAAAAACTGGATTTATTTGTAGTTACTGTTGATATTTTCATGTTTTCGCTTGTCATTACCTCGCTGGCCTCGCTGGCTGTGTAGTAAGTATTCCACTCTTCCATCTTCACAGAACTCAACATCCCAAACAAAAGTCTTCAGAAGAGAATATTTTATCTGTGACCGAATTTTTCTGAATAACAAAAATAAATATAGAGTCCTCCTAAAAGTTGGCAGGTATCGGGAGGAAAATCCAAGCAGAAATGTTTCTCCTTTTCGCACTGAGTCTAAAATGCGTAAAAATGAAAAAGGGATGCGATTCCGCCCCGGAGAACAGGTAGGTCAACGTTTCTTAGTTGTCAGTAATCCATTGTTTGGCAGCTTTAAACTTGTTAAGGCTCAACAGACTTCTGGCCCGTTTTTTCGTCTGGTCACCGGGCCCTCGGGACGCAGCGCGCAACAGACGGAGATATAACTTGGAAATACAGTAGAGGAACCTGGACGCCCTTCTCTTATAAGGCTCTGCTCGGCCCCGCCCCGCTCCCGACTTTTGAATTGGGCAGGAAGGGCCCGGCAAAAAAGGCAGATGTAGCCCCCTGGCGTGCTGGATACTGGCCCCGCGGCTGTGCTGGCGAAAACCAGCCGAGCAAGTGTATTACTGTTGGAAAGCTGTGCGCATTTTCTGAATGTTTCTCAGTACTTCAGAAGAGTTAAGTTTTGTTAATCATGACGAAAAGTTAAATATCAAACACACTTCGGAAGTGCAGCAATAAAAAAATAAATAAAAATTCTAGATAAACGCGCGTCATTAAAACCCCCAAATTACTTCTTCAGTTCTTTTAACATTCAGTGTCTGGTTTCTGCAGTTTTGGTAACAAAGCTAAAGAAAAAAATAAAAAATAAAAATAGAATTATGACTTGAATAACAAAATATTTAATCGCGACAACTTTGACCTTCACATATTTTGATAACAGCACGAATCAGCTGAGACTTATGTGATCGGAGAACATCACATTTCTCAATTTTCCACCATCAGCCTCTGCGTTCTTCTGAATCTTCGTCACGATCGAAAACCAAACATAAGGATTAAAAAAAAAAATAAAAAAAAGTAAACACAGCTGACCAAGAAGCTTATCCCCGTGCATAAACAGACAGATCTTTATCCAAGCGTTGGATAACGATGCATGGCTCAAGTGCGCATTTTACGCATATTGGGGTCTTTTGAATGTGCGAGACCTCCTCTCCCCGGGAACTTTGTTGGAGAGCTGCTTTTTTCTCAGAGGAGGCCCGTCGCTACAAAGAAATAAATAATGTAGCCTAGTCCTGGCCTAATGCATGTGCCCCGACTCCTGTGTTGTGGAATACACATTAGGCCTCGCTGCAGACGGAGGCCTGTGAATGTCAATGCTTATGCTTAATGGCAAGTCAGTGGAGATGTAATTGATGCGCAGGCGGGAGGTCGACCAGATTAAAACTGGGCGATAAGATCCCGTGGAAATCACAGGAAGGAACTGGCCTGTTAGTGCGCAGATGCAACAATATAACCCTGAGTGGCGTGAAGGTTTCTTGGAAAAATGAAGTTTCCAGCCATGAAATTTCTCCGTGGCGTCCGCTTAAAGGCCCCACTGCCCTCACGAAAACAGAGAGATGAGAGGGAGAGATTCAGGTAAGCGTGCACTTATAGTTAATCAGACGCTCTGCATGATATCACCTGTTAAAGACTCACAGATTATCACCTGCTTGCAAAGTGCTGTCACATCCATTAACACGTGGAATAAACTAACACCTGCATGTCGTAACGATGTAACCAAGCCTGGATGAGAATTTTTTTTTATATATATAATATTTGTCAGTCAACTCTGACCTCACATTTCTGATCATGAAAAAAAAAAAAGTTTCCTGGTTAAAATGTACGTAAATTTGACGTACTGGTGAATTTAAATGTGAAGTGGACGAAACGACTTTTTAAGGGCTGTTTCTCTTTAACATAACGGAGCCTGGATCTCATCCTATGTTTTACTCAAGTTTACAAGTTGAACGTCTTCCCTTTTTTGCTCAGGGACGGAAACGAGCCGAACCGCGTTAACCCTAAGGCCTCAAACCTACAAGGTTTCACTTATCCGAGTATGTGTCAGTAAAACGGGATAAACAAAAGCGCATCTGCCAATCATTTGCTTACTGCCCCGCAAATGTCTGTTGGAAATTTGAGATCATAAATATTAAATACTATATCGTGCATCATCAAGTTTGTATGTTTTTTTTTCTGGAGATGTTTGTGGTGTTTAAAGCTTCTCTGTCCTCTTAAACGTAAGAATCGCAAATATTCTCCAAAAATAGCCAATCCCACAACCTGTTGTGCACAACTGATCTCAGTTGACACTTAGTCTATCGATACACTTGCTGCATAAAAGGGTTCAGTATGTTTTTTGTTGTTGTTTTTATTTCCAAGATTGCTGCCTCTAATAAACATCTTTAATCGAACTTTTCAGAGCCACCAATCTCTCTGCGGGCTGCTTTTCAATCCAATGGTTCTTCCACCGGCCATTAACACCTCCGTAATTGGTATAACAATAGCTGTAATGAGTTGACACTAATGGAGAAAGCAGCACATCGGCGTAACTGGAGGACGATGGGGAGGGACATTTAAACGGTGACTGCCCGCCCTTTTCTTCATCACGATCAAAATCGTGAAGCTTCATTAGGAGTGCGTAATTTTATTCAGGCTGACTAGCTTCTTATTTACTACTACAGCTACTGACTAAGGGCAGAGACCCGAAGCTGTGGCCTCTTTGGTGAAAACAGAAGATTTTAGGCAATAAGAGGTTAAAGTGCGCTAGTTCTCGATTTTAAAGGCTTGCCGACTCGTCAGGCTGTGGGCCTAATGGATCTGACGAAAGATCATGCAGCCACACAGCGTCTTCTCCTCCAGGCACTCTAAGACCAGGAGCGCCATCATGTGGCCCTTAAAACCGAGTCGCAGCTACAAGCTCTGCTTTATTTTCCCCTCACAGTTTGGGCTGTTACATTAAAACATGGGGGCTCTTTATTCTGACTCTTTGATTTTAAAGCCGAATTAAAAGTGACGTTTAGCTGTAACCAAGCTTATAGGCAAGCCTTGCAGGTCAAATGACACATTTTCAGCATTAGAGCTGATAAATACTAACAGATCAAAGGCAAAGCACACCAGATGACGGACATTAGACACCACTGAAACCAATTTTGGTGGTCCCAAACTAGTCTGGCTTGGGAATGGCCCAATGTCCTCCCTGGAAAAGCTGTAAGAAGTGGCTGGAAAGCGGAAGATCTGGGCATCACTGCTCAGAGATCTACTCCTGCGAGCTGGGCCCAGATAATTAGTAAAAGGATGCATGGATGCACAAGCAATAAATATATGAAAATTCCTTGACTTGACGTGCAATTTTAGAGAGCTTTGCACAGTCTTTCAATTCTAACAGATGGATAGTGAGTAGTTCCATTATATGAAGTTTTACCCAGAAATAATTCAATAAACAGGTAAAGATATGCAGTAAAACTTGTAAATAAACAACAAAGAGAAAGACAAGCTTCCATCCCATTTATTCCTGGTTTTTATGTTGTACATGAAGCTGCAATAAAACTGACAGAACTACAAAAAAAAAAAAGAAAAAAAGAAAGTCACATAAATGAAAAACATCATAGTGGGAAGATTCAAATAAAACACCGAAGGGCCTGTCAACTTTACGAAGGCTTCAGATAAAAGCAAAAGCGGTTAGATGGTGATCGAGGGGAAGCAGATTCAGGTTAATCATTGACAAGACAATAAAAGAAGCCATTGCACTCCTAACTTCCCCTGAGGTTCCCAGACACAAAAACAGATGGTAAACATTTTAAAAAGGCACTTAACAAGGGATTGCATGATGTATCAGTGCATATTATACTATTACATTTCTTCAAAGACGTTTCTCAACAACAGGCCTGATCTATGGGATATTTTTGTAAAGTGGACCTATTATGCTCCCCCCCCCCTCCCCCTCCTGATTTTCTGTCAAATATATACTGAGGTGGATGCATATAAGAAATATGGCTAAAATTTCAAAACACGAGGTCAGTGTATGTACACATAATCCTGGACGCCTTATAGTCCAGGCTTTAAACACTCACTTTCACACACTTCTTTTCCATTTTTAGTTCTGTATGATGTCAAAGAGCCAGCCCCGCCCACCGACTCTTTAAGCCTTTTGTTTGTGACAGGCAGCCAATCAGAAGAAAGATGACTTAAAGGGAAAGAATGGCCATAAAATGGCTCGGTTCAGACAGAATGAATTGGAGGGCTGCATCGAGGTCCAGTCCGAGAAAAACTGAATTATTTTGAACTATGAATCATGCAAAGCTACTCTAGCAAAGTAAAAGCATAAAAATACTGAACTAGAAATTAGCATAATAGGTCCCCTTTAAAATATTTAAGTGCTATGTAAGGATCTGCTGCAGACTATAGATTGTACATATCCCATAAGTACAGTAGAACACGTGGGCCTGTTAACTGTAACGGCTTAATGAAAAGAACCAGCTGGTTGAAACTTGGCCAACAAATAATGAAATATATATACACGTCTTCCATAAAACATTTACACTTATAAACATCAGTTTGGGCATAAAATTACCTTTGGTTCGTCTGTGCTTCTGTACTGTCAAGTACTCACTGCACATAAAGAGAGAATCCCCCAAAAAACAAATTCATTTTGACATGTGATCATTACAATGTCTGGTTGTTCAATTTAGGAACATGAAATCCCTGCACACTTTAATGTATTTATGGAAGAAATTTTGAAATATAGCAAATGGGAAATTATATACAATATTTAATACTATGACTGGAAAACAGACCACGCAGATTTGTTAAACATCTCTGGATCAGAAACAAAAGATTTCTGCTTTTTGGTGGAGTCTCACTTTAAAAAAAAGAAGAAGAAAGTTTAAGAAATGATACGCAATTTTTTTTTGAATACCATATGTCAAACTGTTGCATGTACTATGTCTAAGGATTGCACGTGTGTACTATTACAGTTCTTTACAGTATATAACATTTAACATTCTAGTATAAAATATAATCCTAGGCCTATCAACAGATTTTTTTTTTAATA
>VVHJ01038185.1:0-13118 GCA_015107715.1 Tylochromis polylepis
GTGTGTATGCGTGTTTGATTAACAGCGCCCCCTAGTGCTTAAAGTAGATGACATGTCTAGTATACAGTAATTCAGTTCATTTCCTTAGAACTATATTCATGTATAATCACCAACTTGAATATTCTATTTTTGTAATAAAGTTCAGTTTCTGTCATGATAAATGAAAAAGAGCATTTGGCTGTCAGTGTTTTAGGTTTTAGGTTTTTTCTGTTTGTTTGTTTTTTGCCATGAGAAAGAAATAAAATATCCACTGTGATTGAAAATGAGTGTCAAGCTGTGTGGAGGACATAAATGCAGGATGTGGGAGACAAACTTACACAGTAATGAGCAATAAATTATAGTAGAAACAGGAGTTTTAAAAAAATTAACCAAGTCCAAGAAAAATGTTTTTAAATCCTGGAATTAGGATAGCATTTAAAAGAAAAAGAAGGGAAAAAACAAAAGAAAAAAACATGAGAGACAGAGAATATCATAAGACTGCACACATGACACAGGCTGTGTGAGACAGACACACATGAAACAAAACTAATCTTCAAAATAACACAGGGAATAAACCAAAGACAAATACTAAACACAGAGATTAGAAGGATCACAGTAGACATGAAAGAAACAGAGGAACAGTCATTAACAAGACATGAGAGAGAGAAAAAAATGATCAGTAGGCTAGTCATAAGGTAAAACCAGGAATCACACACTCAAAAGCACATAAACTAACACTCACTCACAAAATACTAGAATAATCAAATAATCAAATAGAAATCTCAAAGTTCAAGAAACACACAACTTAAAACTCTAACATAATAACATGACTGAAACAAAAACATAAAGTGAAGTTATTCACAAAGCATTCAAATCCCCAAAACACAAAAACCCAGAACCATGACAGCGAGGCCAGAATTGGATTGTACGTTACATTTATTTAAAGTCAGCATTTCACACTTGCGCATCTATTGCCGTAAAATAGTGAGTGTATAGGAATATACTCAAGATGTTTTCACACAGCATGTATTCCGTCCACCTACTGACACTGAAAAACCATCTCTGGAGACACTGTTATCACACTCCAAAGAGACTTTCAGTGTTTGCGTACAAGTGGTGAAAATCGTGCGCCAGTTCCTCGGCCTTTCTGATGTCACCCACTAAAAGCTCTTTGTTGTGCTTCAGCTAAGAGGAGTTAATTACAGAGTGTGACAGAACATGGACAAACACCTTGATGTGCTGAAGGACTGCAGGATCTGGATCAAGTGATGTCCGGGGGCAAAGTGTGTGAGAAAATGTCAGGGTGCTTTGATGGAACTGAGCCAAGCCACAAGAATGTTTATACTGTAAAGATGTTGAAGTTGCACAAGGGGGAAGTCAAGAAATTATATCACAAGCTCAACACTATGACCTAATTAATGGATTTATTGCAGTACTGAATTAGATTGCTTCAAGTTTAGCTGGACTCTCCCAAAAACCCTACAAAAGAATTCCCCACAGTGAGCATTTTTGTTACTTTGTTGCTTGAGTTTTACTTAGGAGTCCTTCTACTTCTTCATTCAAACTAAAATGTCCAAGTCATCTTCTGCAGAGAGCTGTGCATTCCTGAGGCACCAGTGTTTTGAATAATGTGTGAGAAAGAGAGTAAAGAAATGAGAGAGAGAGAGAGCGTGCGTGCGTGCGTGCGTGTGTGTGTGTAAAGAAATGAGTAAGAAAGAGAGAGCGCATGGATAGTTACAGTTCACTGTACAGGCACAATAGCCAAAACTAGAACAATGA
Source organism: Tylochromis polylepis (assembly GCA_015107715.1). Taxonomy (NCBI): domain Eukaryota; kingdom Metazoa; phylum Chordata; class Actinopteri; order Cichliformes; family Cichlidae; genus Tylochromis; species Tylochromis polylepis. The sequence continues at coordinate 1,759 of VVHJ01038185.1, forward strand.
GTTCCTTGTTTGATTCCTCCCCTACCTGCCCCCCCATGGTTTGTCCCAATGTTATCTGCAATAAGGAAAAGGGCAGAATAACAGTCGAACGAGCGAGGGAGGGCAACAACAACAACCAGTCTGCATGTTTTCAAGGTTTCAGATGCTTATTTTAATTAGTTTTAAAATCCCCCTACAACAATCAACTTTACATTAAAGCACAGACATTAAGGAAGGGACATTTATCGCACAAGCTTACACACACTTCCATATACACAGCCTTGGAATACACTGATTTATTATCACAGTATAATTTTCTCTTGGTTATCTGGCAGTGGTGAACACGAGTACTTTGTCTGGTTGAGCAGAAAATACACAATAATAATAATAATAATAATAATAATAATAATAATAATAATAATAATAATATTTTCATAAATACTAAAATAAAAGACAATTTGAGAATTACAATACTCTAAACGGTGGTAATAACTAGAACAAGCAGACCCTTTGTTGTTATTATAAAGAGATGTCTGGACCACACAGTTTGCTTGTAAGATGATTAAAGAGCAGGTTAATTAAACATGAAATAAGCTATTGTCACACCTAAAAGGACAGAACAGGGTGAATGCCAGTCACAAAACAATATTCATGAGTGTTTACAGGAACGCTAAAAACTAGGGTTTCCTGATTTGATGGCATGATGTCAGTTATGTAAACGTTAGCTGTTTTAACCACCAGAGAAATTACTGTCACCCTGGTGAGGCTGGATAATGGATGAGGATACTGGTCAAGATGTTTTCACCAACACATCTGCAAAAGGCACATGGAGTTAAACATGGCGCTGCAACAGAATGACACTGGAAACTGAACAACCAGTTGTTTCCAAACTAGTGCCTATATACAGGTTAAACACCACGTTTAACTGTGAAATCTACACAAAAGTCAAAGTTTGAAAAAAAATTAAGGTTTCCTTCTTCACTCCCTAATAAGTATTGTGTAGATAGATACCTCAGATCATCATCCAATAAATAGGTCTTCTGTGGCCCACTAAATGGGTTCAGACTCCCACATCCAGAACAATCTGTATAAGAAACAAATACTGCCTAGCCAAAAAAAAAAAAAAGGATGTCACCACCTGGATTTAACTAAGCAAATAGTTAAGAGCCTTCCATTGGACAGATAGTGAAGTTTCAGATGGCAACAGGTTGAACCCTAATTGATGCAGTGAATAATTTCTCTTTCTTAAAGAATCGTGTTGGAAGGCATATCCTGTGGTCGTGAACTTGATGTAATGCCACTTCAGGCTTCAGGAGCATAAAGACTGGACTCTGGGGCATTGTAAAATCTAAATAAATAAATTTTAAAAAGTTGTGTGGTCTGATGAGGTCCCTGTTCCAGAGTGATGGGTGCACTGGGGTAAGAAAAGAGACGGATGAAGTGATGCATACATCATGGCGAATGCCTCGCACAGGGTAGTGTCATGATCTGAGCAGGTCGAGTTTCAGCAGCATTACTTGCCCAAATAATGAGATCAGCAGATGACCTGAACATCCTCCATGTTTTTCCAGTAATGTTTGGGTCTTTCCTGATAGCATGGGCATATTCCAAGATGACAATGCCAGGATTCGTCAGGCTCATATTGTGAAAGAGCAGGACAGGGAACAACGATACAAGATTCTGGCAATAAATAAATAAATAATTAACGCGACCCTGGATAGAAATAAATGCTGTGATATTCCATAAGTGTATCAAAAACATGCCCTGATGATTACATGCTGTTATCAAAGCTAAAGGCAATCCAATAAATATTAGAGTTTGTCATTTTTTTTATTTGGCCGGGCAATGTATTTAGCAGAAATGGTAAAAAGTAACTGTATCTAATGTAAACAGAACAAAAATCCACACTGGGTGGAGTCAGGTTGGTAAAATATGACCCAGTGAGAGGTGTTGTTTCCACTAAAAGCAAAAGAAAGGTCTGATGTTACTTTGTCTAAATGACTCATTGTGTCTTTTAGACTCACAGTGATATACAGCAATTAAATAATTCCCTAACATCTTTAAAAAACCCACAAAAAAACAACAGTGTGGCACAGATTAACAGAAAATATTCTCTTAATTCTCTATTTAATATTTCACTTTCAAAAATTATGTATCTCACAATACATAGTCATAATATTTACTCTTCTCTTAAGATAATTAGGTTACTTTTGCTTTACTCTGAATAGACTTTCATAATATAATAGGTCTGACATTTGGCACAGGAATTAAAATATATAACATTCTATAAGTTATTAATAAACTAAACTGAATCTACACTGTATAAAAATAAATGGCATGTTGTAAACCAGTTTTATCAAAGGCCTAACTATGGAAGTTGCTGCAGCTTGTGTGACTGCAAACTGCAACCAGTTGCACTCTGGCTCCTCTGGACTTTTAGAAGAGACAGAGAGCAACGCAAACTCAAGAAAATCCAGCGTGACACCTGCATATTTGCAGTAAAACAGCTGTGAATGACTACAAATAATGCTCTTCCCTGACAGAGGCTTACAGAGAAAGTAAACCAGATAACTTGAAATAAAGGCGCTGCTGCTGGCCATGCTGTTGGCCACAGTATTTTTTTCTTTCACATTTATAAACTGCTGATGCATCTCTAGGATAAAGCTTCTTTTTTTTAAATTATTATTTTTCTATCTTTTTTCTCAATCTTGTCAGGGAATGCTGATGCTGAGCATCACTTACACCAGGTGTAGGTGACGCCAGGCCCCCTTTTCTTCTTTTGTCTCTGAGTACATTGACTTCCTGTTCTGCATACAACACTAATCTAAGTTCAGCTCTCTTTTTCATCCCTTCTGCTGTTGGTTTCATCAGACAAAAGAGCCCTGCTGAAGTCAGATCTATGTCTGATGCTTGTGAAGGAGGAAGTTGCCACCTTCTTCGTATGTCCAACCAGCTATTCTGTCTTCCAGACCATATTCAGAACCTTTACAACCTCCTCATAGATGATGAAAACTATGGCCACATCAAGACATACACGGCCAAGCCGGGGAACTGTTCCTTTATAGAACCTGTAGAGGGATAAAGAAAGAGGGAGGGGGCACATAAGACATTAATTGTTTTGGGGCGAGCCATATTTATCTGCAGTTACATTTTCCAGTATTTTAATTAGTTTCATTAGTAATTCTTCAGGAATTTTACCATTTGGCATATTCTTAAGAAAAACATGTCATTTATGCTGATAAAGTGTTTGAGTTTATATTTTTTCACTGTTTTGTTTCAAGTTCTTTAGAGTAATAAACTAAAGCCAAAAAGCATTTCTTATACAGTGTTGACAGCACAATTTGTGAACTAAAGAAAGAGACGTCGTTTTTTTTTAAAGCTGTGCTGTTTTCAGTCAGCTGTGAACCCAACACTACAAGCCAAACCAAACTAAATAAAACATGGAGGTGTACTTACGCTGCCAACCCTTCATATCTCAAGATCTTCATGGCACAGTCCAGCGTGCTTTTATATTTATGTGCTTCTAGACCCTATAGAAAAAGCAGAAGAGAATTAGTACATCTGTCTACGGGTTGCAAGTTTGCATTTAAAAATACAAGCAAGTAAGAAAAAGCCTGTGATATGTAGCATCTATTGCATTATGTACCTGCATCCTTGTCTTGATGACATCTAGTGGGGTGTTTCCAAATACACTGGCTGCTCCTGCTATGGCTCCAAAGAGTCCAGTCACCAGTGGATTTATTGCTTTGTTGGGGTTATCACCTTATGAATGTGACAGAGCAGTATGAATGGTGGGGTTAGCTCTAAATCAGAGTTAGTTCTGAACTAATTAACATGAAGGATACTAATGTGCTAATTAATTTCATATCACATATATTAAAAGCAATACTCTCTATCTCAATCTCCACACACTGCATTATCACTATGCAAAACAGGCTTTGGAAAACCAACTGGGGTTCAAAGAACTCCGCAAAGACCTACAATCATCCTTCAGACCATTTACAGAGTTGGTCTCTTTTTATTAAATATTGTTTATAGTAATAACAAAGAAATGAACAGACTAGCTGTACTCAAGTACACGCACCTTTGTACCAGTTCTTGAGAGAAGTCATCACGAAAAATCGAATAGCCTGGTTGGAGCCTTGCTTGAGGACTGTTGCAGTTAGACCCTGATATGTCCCTCTTAATCCTGTTCAAACGGGAAGCAAGCAGGTAAGTTAATAAAGCCTTCTTCAATCAAATTTGACAGCACATTGAATAGAAAAGAACCCCAATACCACAGCCCAATCCCAATTTCCACCTTAAGGGCTAAGAACTAAAAGCTTTACCGACTTAACTGGCATCACATGCTGAGTTTTTCAGTATGAGAGGCTGTAAATGTTGGGAACCCCCCCCCCAAAAAAAAATGATGCAGCACTTCACCACATATCACATATTATCCTAACCCAGCCTATTTAAACATCTTTCAGAGTCTTATCTTAAGACACTGGACTTGAGGTTAAGTAAATTATTTAATTATTATTTAATTATTTAAATTGTCAAAATATCGACAACTTTGATTTCTTCACTTCTTTTTTCTTATAACAATTAGGTTGAATGCTTCTTCTGTATTTGTTTGTTTACATGCCTACATTTTTAATGCTGCTGGACTTTTCCTGGTGACCCTCTGGCATATATGTCTGTGAATGAGCGTTCAGGTATATGATGATATGAGAGTGAATATTGTTGTTGATCCTTGACCAGGGTCAGTGTTTCCCACTGCATTACCCTAACAAACCAGCAGATGTCAGGTGAATGCCATGCATGAAGCCCGTGTTTACCTTGAGCCCTGATTATCTCTCCGACTCCGTGGAAGAATCCCTTGTATTTGGGGTTGGCTGATGTCTGGTCATGAATGAATTTAACCTTGAGAGATTAAAGACACAAAAATACACATGATAGATTTTACAGATGTGGGCGTGAAAACTGAAAAGGTTTAGTGTAGTTCTCTTTCAAAGAATATTTCTCTGAAAGATTGGAGACGACATGGCCGCGCTTTCAGATAACTTTAACCTTCAGTCAGTGGTGTTCAACTGATTTTACTTCATAGGCCACAGACACAATATGACAAAAATCATAATGAGAATAATTTATAATGCATTTTTAACAATTATTCATAGACTTTGATAAAATTGTGGCCATATTAAACCGTACACAAGAAACTGGTTTTTTTAAATTAGGTTAGTTTTCTTGATCCTTAGTAATAATGAAATTCAAAACCAAAAAAAAAAAAAAGTGTGAGCTGAGGTAATCCTGCTACAGCCTGCACAGGATGTGGCACATTAACTATTTTATCTCAATAATCTTTTAATAATCACTGGAAGCCAAAATTGCAGCTGAAATTACCTCAGTCCCTCACAGGGCTAAAACAGTGAAGCAGAAAACCACACACTCTCACATCCACACGAACAACTAACCAACCCTGTCTTTGAGTTGTGGGAGGAAATCCACACAGGCACAGAGACAACATGCACACTCCCCACACTCCCCTGAGAAACCTTATTGAGGTTTCTCAGGTGATGTAAGCTCTAACCGCTGCACCACCGTGCTGCCCACTTTCTGAAAATGTTCACATTTAACAAACGGTCTATTTAGACAACAGATGAACATCCTGAGATGTCCGTATGTGCAACACTGAAATCCCTTTAACATGAAGTGATTTTAAAATGCACCTTATCCCATTTAGTACAATTTTGTTATATGCACTTTATAATTTACAGATTATAATTCACAGTGGACCTACAAAAGCACCAAACCGTTGCACTTTCACTTAAAGTTTTCATACATTTCCATATACTGACACCGCTGCTCTCACTATATTTGGAGGTCAGCTCAGATGAGCTTCAGTAACACACCTTGACCGTTTCCATGGGGCAGACCACTAGAACAGCCTCCATGACCCCAGCTCCAAGCCCACACAGCAGGCCTTTGGTGCTGTCCAGTCGACCGGACTCATCCTTGGCACGGTTACTGAGGAACTCAAACACTCCAAACCTAACAAGCAAAAAAAAAGCCAGCAAAGAATTATGGGAAAGGTAGACACAGGAGTGTCTGAGGAAAACTAACTGAATAACAAAATTAATCTCATTTAATAATTAAATGTGGGCACTCTTTCTGATTAGACTGGAAACTGTGAAATAATTTCTTTTACAAATTCTCAGATTATTTCAGTCTTTAATGTGGCAACATTGCAAGTTCAAAGTTGATTTAAGAAATTAAAGCACCCACTACAGTCGGATTAAAGCATGATCCAACATTCGTGTTTACTAAAATTAAGTAAACAAAATAAATTCAAATAGATGGTAATACTGCAGGCAAAGGTAAGGAGATTCATGTCTCACAGATGAAAGTAGAAAGCTTCTCCCAACTCAGAGTTTTGGAGAAACCAAACTGCTGAAACTGCCTGATGTGTTCAGGGCTTTTATTTTATCGTCCTGAGTCCTCATTAAAGATGAGCCAATAAACTGCAGAGTCTCAGTAACCAATGTGTGACCAGCAACAGCTGCCATGGAAGCCAGCCCAGCTACAGAGAGGTGTGGTTTGTGTTTCTCTGCAAATGTTGTGCCAGCAAGTCCTTTGCAAGAAAGGTTATTTATAGATGGAATTGAATTGTGGCGGCGGGAGGACACTGCCTGGTACATTTAGCAAAGAGGAGGGGGAGCACAGACATTAGGTCTTCATGAATGCTTTGTTTTCCTCGCTTTTCTCAGTCTGCTTGAACCATTTACCTACTGTTGTAACAGGTCTTTAAAAAAAAAAGAAAAAAAATTGATACTCACTTCATGGGATTTTAGTTTTCTTCTCCATCTGCCTTTCTAACCAAGACTTACTTCTGCTCATTAACCCTCCACATCTGTTCCTGTCTCACTACTCACACAGATTCAGATTGCTTTGAAAGACAGGCTCCCCACAATAAACTGAATCCTTAGCAGCACCTAACAGTACATAAACATAAATCCCTCTGTCTTTATTCACACCGTTTGCTGACTAAAAACACTGTTTTAGCTTAGGGCAAATTAAACTATAAAGCTCTTCCACACAGCATGCTAGAATGATGGCAGAGCACTTAATAACTAACCTTGTGAAACAAATGCTATTCATTAAAGTCTGCCAAGGAGAAATATGCTACTGTCGGGCTCTCTCCTTTGCCAATTTACTCTATAGCCTCCCCCCGACTCATTTAACAAGTGGACTAAACTTTACAGTCAGAATGTGACACATCGTTTGGCTGACATCCACAGTCACAGATGAGTCATCCTAGATAGTGGACTGCTGCCCAGTCTTTGTTAGGGGGTCGTTTTTATAGGGTCACTTTTTTCTGTCGAGAAGATGAAGGAAAGGAAAGGAAAGGAAAGGAAAGGAAAGGAAAGGAAAGGGACAGACAAGAAAGAATGTTGATGCTGACATGCAAGAGAGCTAAGGAGAGATAAAGGTCAAAAGCTCTCTTGCATGTCCCTCTCTTACCTCACCGACAACCTTCCAGCATACTCTGTGGCACATGATGGTGCACAGGCAATCAGTTAATGGAATGAGTGGGCTGGAAGAAAAGGAGCGATGGAAAAGGGTAAGGGGAAAGAAGATGGAGGAAGTAAGAAAAAAAAGAGGGGATAGAAAAACTAGGCAGACCAAGCAGTGCTTAATAGAAAAGTGTCAAGGTATTCTCCATTAATCAAAACTAGCTTTCCAAACCTCAGCAGCTTTTAATCTCTCATATTCATTTTTCATTTTAACTCATGTATTTATTTTCTCCAATATTTTCATGTCACTGGTTTTCCCTCTGATCCTTTTAAATATACCGCTTATCTTTTTTTGATTTATTGTACAGTTTTGCCTCTCTAAGGAGTAAAACACGGAAAAGAAAAGAAAATGGTTACACATTTAATAATCACTATTATAATCAATATTATTAGACATTTAAATGGGTCAGAAGCTCAAATGAAAAAGACATGTAGACAACGCAGACAAAAGGCATTTCATATACATTTCTATATAAAATGTGGCCACTTGTATGCAGTTTTAATTTTCAAAGTAGGCTGATCACAAGAGCAGAAATAGAAGATGACCTTAGCCATCATATAAATGCAAAATAGCATTATGAGTTTGTTTAGTCTCCTCTATTTCAGTATCAAGTAAAAAAAAGCATTTCTGCAGTATCGTTTATGTTTCAAATTTGCCTTTAATCTTTGCCTTTTTTGTGATTTGTTTAACCATTTTTAACATTTTTTCTTTAAGGCTGACAAAGTATTAAAACAGTTAAACAGTTGATAATAGTCAACAGCTAAATGGGCCGCAAGCTTAAAAGACTCCTGGCCTAAATGTGTACACACCACAGAGAGCACGTTATACGAATGCTAATATGCAATGTGGCCATTTATAAAGATTGTTAAATTTCACTGCACAGCAGAAAGAGAGCATGCCAAAATCCATATATAAAATCATAAAAATTACATCATATTCCTTTATAACATTTTTATGGCAAAAAGGTTTCTAAAACCACTAAAAGCAGTAAACTGCTTTTTTCCACCCTGCCATATTCCCTCAGAGAAAATTCTCCTTTGAGCTGAAACAAAACCATCCAGACTCCCTCTTAAAGATGACGCTAAAGGCTGATTGACACACACATACACAAACATATACACTGTGCATCAGCATAAACACACCCAAGTCTTCCTCTTTGTAACCCTATTGAGACCTTGTCGGAGTTTGAGTGGCATCTTTGCTCCGCCTGGCTGGGCCTGTCTCTCTATTGTACAGACACACGTTACCCTCCAGCATAAAACACACACACACACACACAGAACAAAAAATGAAGTGTGTGTGTGTGTGTGTGTGTGTGTGTGTGTGTGTGTGTGTGTGTGTGTGTGTGTGTGTGTGTGTGTGTGTGTGTGTGTACATACAACCATCTTTATGAGGATCAGTTTGAGTTCTAGACCACTGGAGTGAGGAGACAATGAGGAAGTGAAGATTTTCATTTTCCCACAACCCTTCAAAAGGGTTGTTTGAGGGTTAATACTTTTCATGATAAAAAGGTAAGAGTAAGGTTTCCATTAGGTAAGGCACTAGGGAGTGTAATATGTCCATAAATGTCCTCACAAAGATAGCTACACAAATGTGTGTGCACACTTGTCTGAAGATAAATGTCACTGCTACGAAAGAATAACATAATTATACTGAAGGCTAGTGTGGCATTTATGCCTTGCCTTGTGGGTAATGGACTAGAATAATTGGAGTGTGTGAGTTAGTGGTTTCAGGTAGAAGATCACAGCGGCTTTAGCTAAAAGGGTTCATTTCATTCCACATTCCTTCAGTGCATGTATATTTGTACATATGTACTCTCTACCCGTTTGTGATTATTAGAATAGAAGCATGAGATTTAAAATGTTAAAAGCAAAAACCTTTTAGAAAGTTTTGATTTGAAGTGTCATTTCAGTCTGATAAAGAAAAATGTCAGTGAGAAGATAGAGGGGGAAAAAAAGCTCTTTGAAAAAAAATGAGGCATGGGTTAAATTAAAATGATTCTTATTTTATGTTCTTATTATTCTTTATAGAATGATGCAAACGATCTGAGGAAGGGGTGTATCCCATACATAGCATAAAAGCTGGGTGTAGCTTCTGGGTCTAAACAAAATGAAGCCATTGAGCAAGTAACTTTAACCTCCATTCTATCTAATAGCCAGCGGGGGTGATTCCTCATGTTGCAGGTTACTGTTGTATAGAAGTCTATGGGAAAACAGCCCTCAGCTCGGTTGCTCTGTAACCTCAGTAAACACTTTCCTGATGAATTTATGAGCTCAGTCTTTCATTTCAGAAAGGAGGATAGTCCAGGATACACTCATTGTCTCACTACTTGTCAATCCACCCTTTGCTCGTCAGGTGCTTTCAAAAACACCATGACGAAAACGCTCTGCTCTAGGCTTCAAAACAGGACTTTCATATCAAATGATCACAATGGCTACCTCTGCCTTTAATACTGTGTTTAGTTTATACATGCTCAGTTAATTAACAAAGTGAATGTGTCTATAATGTGTCCTCTAAAACAATTCCTTCATACTAACTGCTGTGTCATGTGAAAAGAGTTCTACCGACCACACATCCTCCTAAAGACAATCAAAAATTTTTAACCCCCCCCCCAAAAAAAACAAACAAACCAGTGGCTTTATATGATGATGAGGAGGAGGAAAGGAGAGGGTGGACTGAGAGGGGGAGAAGGAGGAGGAGTATATACAGCATCACTGCGATTCCATTTTTGATTTCATTTTCTTACACAGTAATAAAGAAAAAAAATGCAGTAAATCCGCAAGCAGCACATCACGTCAGCCATATTTTAACTTAATAAACTGAGAATTTTATGTCACTAATTATGCGCAAGTGAACGTATTTGCCACACTCATGATAGACCTCTGCTTTATCACATACCTGACAGCAGATTTGGGTATGGATCCATAGAGCAGAGAGCTGAGACCTCTGTACAGTCCTTTGATACCGTGACTCTGTACTGTCTGTTTTACACAGTCACCTAAGGCAAATACACAAGCACATGCAGCAAATATTATAGAATGAACATGATATGCATTTATGCATACAATATAGTTTGCATTCAAATTTTCAAGTATAAAAACTCTACAATATCTTTGTTTTTCAGGCTAAGTGCATTAATCCTTTAGAGAATACACCAAAGAATACAGTCCATGTAGCAAAAGTAATTAACTTCTTTCTTTCATTCATACACACACACACACGTATGTACGTACATACATACATACATACACACACACGTATATGTATGTATGTACATACATACATACATACATACACACACACGTATATGTATGTATGTACATACATACATATACATGTATGTATGTACATACATACATACATACACACGTATATGTATGTATGTACATACATACATACATACATACACACGTATATGTATGTATGTACATACATACATACATACACACGTATATGTATGTATGTACATACATACATACATACACACGTATATGTATGTATGTACATACATACATACATACATACATACATACACACGTATATGTATGTATGTACATACATACATACATACATACACACGTATATGTATGTATGTACATACATACATACACACGTATATGTATGTATGTACATACATACATACACACGTATATGTATGTATGTACATACATACACACACACACGTATATGTATGTATGTATATATATATACACACACACACGTATGTGTATGTATATATATACACACATACATACATATATGTATGTATATATGTATATATATACGTATATGTATGTATATATATATATATATATACGTATATA
>VVHJ01038189.1:0-12482 GCA_015107715.1 Tylochromis polylepis
CCGGTCTGTTGTGGTGAAGAGAGAGCTGAGTGTAAAAGCGAAGCTCTCAATTTACCGGTCGATCTACGTCCCCACCCTCACCTATGGTCACGAGCTGTGGGTAGTGACCGAAAGAACGAGATCGCGGATACAAGCGGCAGAAATGGGCTTCCTCCGAAGGGTGGCTGGCGTCTCCCTTAGAGATAGGGTGAGAAGTTCAGCCATCCGGGAGGGACTCAGAGTAGAGCCACTGCTCCTCCACATCGAAAGGAGCCAGTTGAGGTGGTTTGGGCATCTTACCAGGATGCCTCCTGGGTGAGGTGTTCCGGGCATGTCCCACCGGGAGGAGGCCCCGGGGCAGACCCAGGACACGCTGGAGAGATTATATCTCTCGGCTTTTTATTTGTTTTTGTTTTTTAATGTCTCTGTAAAGCACTTTGAATCACCTTGCTGTTGAATTGTGCTATATAAATAAACTTGCCTTGCCTTGCCTTGCCTTGCCTCGGCTGGCCTGGGAACGCCTCGGTGTTCCCCCAGATAAGCTAGAGGAGGTGGCTGGGGAGAGGGAGGTCTGGGCTTCTCTGCTTAGGCTGCTGCCCCCGCGACCCGGCCCCAGATAAGCGGGAGAAGATGGATGGATGGATGGATCCTCCACGTACAATTCATTTACACCTATTGTGTTAGTTTGGTTCCTAACTGTGACTTTTTATGGCATTGAGTATTAAGTCTGAGTGAACTGCTGATGTGAGTGATAGGGAGGAGCAAGGAATGGGACCACATGCAGATGACTGCAAGGAAATAAGTTGATGTGAATAAAACTGTTACTTCTACATTTTAAAAAAATAGTTTACATGTCATTTTCCTTGTTCCTAATGTATATGTATGGAGAGTTTCTCAGAGGACATTGCAGTTCTAAAGTATAGATTTTAACAGTGCAGACGATAGACTGATAAATAATAACGTGTTAATGGGCCACTTTTGTGTCCCTAATTTATATTTGTTTTGATATCTGATGGCAGAATCCAACAATATGTAAATAAGAATAGTGTTACTGAGAACTAAAATACAGTATATGTCAGCAATATATTGACGTAATGTATAGTTAATTAGCAGAAGCTGATGAGGAAATTACAATAGTAGGCCACCTACTACTTTTAAAAATTGAAGAGGAAAAACCTCTGCATACAGATGTGTTCACCAGACTGGGCTGTGCATACTGGTTTTGACTTCACCACCACCTTCACACCTCGACACAGTTGATCATCTACAGGGAAAAGAAAAGAAAGAAGAGCCTGGCTTGCACTGGCAGTGATATATGTATCGTACAGCTGTGGTCTGCAGCAGAGTGCGTAGAGGTGGGGATGAAAATTAGCATCTTTCAGTCTAAAGCCACTGTTGTCATGGTTTCGTTCATTGTGGTGGAAGACTGGAGTGTGAGATTGACAGATGGTGTTGTAGCACCTGCAGTGATGTGGATGTTGTATTGGTCTGTTGTGGTGAAGAGAGAGCAGAGTGAAGATAAAGTTGTCAGTTTACTGGTACAGTAACACAAAGACATGGTGGTGGTAGTGTGATGGTGTGGGGCTGCTTTAGAACCTGGGCGACCTGCTTTAATTGACAGAACTATGAATTATGCTAGCTACCAGAAAACTGGTGACCAAGTTTTGAAGAGGCCTAGTTAAAGTCTGATTAAATCTGGATTAAAACCCCTCCAGTGTGGCTGATTTAAAAAAAACAATTCTGCAAAGAAGAGTGAGCCAAATTTATTCCAGTTCTTGTTGCCAGGGATGGCAGGACCAGATATTCGGTTTAGAGGGCAATTACTTTACTTTTTCACATATGGCAGCTAGGTTTTTTTTTCCCCCTTAATAAATGAAATAATCATTTACCACCATTATCTTTGTCTAATATTAAGATTTATTTGATGAACTGAAATATGTAAGTGTGAAAATTAAAATTAAGAAAGAAATAAAGATAAGAAATCAGGAAGTGGGCAAATAATTTTTCATATCATGGTAGATTTACATTCCTGCCCTCACCTACAGTGGGCAGAAGAGGGAAAATAAAATTCTGCCAAAGGGTGTGTTGACTACTATAGGCCTACTTAAGTAGAAACCTTTTACTTTTACTCCCTACATTTTTACACAAATATCTGTATTTTTATTTTTTTTTACTCCTTACAATTTCAAAACAGGCTCTTTACATTAGCGTTTGTGCATTTGAATGAACTTTCTATTTTACATCATTGCAGCTCTTCAATCAAACTAATTTGGGCTTAAATGATGTAACAGTAATACAGAAAAGAAACACATTTTCGCATACAAAGGGAAAAAAAAAACCGAGGCAAAAAATATGTAATTTAGTGTAGCCTCTGCATCGTTTACAGCGCTATACTCAGCGGTTATAATGGCGTTTTCGTCAATAAGGTGTGATCCTGGTACTTCAGCATCTAGCTAGCGCTGCAGAAAAGGAGTGAGCATAAAGAGAGGAACATATTTTTAGCAGGTAATTGCAACGTTTCTGTCAACTCAAGTATTAACAAACACAGAAAAACATTGTGTGCAGTTTGTTACACAGTGTGTCTGCTAGCTAAAGATGCTGTATTTCCCAGGGAGAGAAAACAGTGCGAGATGAAAAATTATGTTAGAAAAACAGGGCAGAAGAGGAAGAAGATGGATTATTTTAACAGCTAAGGGCTGCTCAGTGGCACCTGATAAACTGGATGTAATGTAAAGCTAACGCGCGTTATTCCAAGGTTGTATGAAAATACTGGGCAGGTTAGCTTGCCGAGTATGTTTTTTGTTTTGTTTGTTTAGCTAGTAAAGTTCAGAGCAGCAGCAGCACAGATGAGCCGATCATAACCTGCACACAAAGAAAATCTACTGGAGCTCTGAAGACAAAAATGATCGTGAGTAGTGATTCTCGGTGTGGTGACAAAGTTCAAAAATAAAAGAAAACGAAACAAAAGAAATCGTTTGTACTCCCGTGTACTAATATCACTTTATTATTATGTTAATATAGCACGGGGTTCAGTTAGCGTTGGACAAAAACAGCTGATAAGCTGTACCTCAGGGTAAACCCAGGACATGCTAGAGAGATTATGTATCTCAGATGGCTTGTAAAGACCTCAGTATCCTACTGCAAGAGCTAGATGTGATTGCTGGAGAGAGGAAGGTCTGGACATCTCCCTTTAAGCTGCTGCCCTGCTGACGTGCGCCCTGACAAGGGGTAGAAACAAATATGGATAGTGTTTTAGGTATGTTAAAAAAAAACAACAACCAAACAAACAAAATGATGAAGTGAATTTTATTATATATGTCCCTTTAAAACCTTTACATAGAAAACGGTGGAATGCTTTCCTGAGCAGGTCTATTATTTTCAAGATCATCAGCTTTTGTGAAGGACAGACCTTTCACAACCATTCCAGGGCTGTCAAAAAACTGATAGCTCCAGCAGATAAGTTAAGCATTCAAACATCAAGTACCTGTGAGGGACTTAAAGCTGACAAATTCAATATGTTACATTTAATAATTTCTAATTCCTTTTTTTTCTGGCTGCATCACAGGTCATCTGTGTTGAAAGCTGTTTTGAAAGCTTAAGTCGTTGTCACCAAGTAAATAAACCTTTGTCAGGTTCCCCATTTTTTTTTAAAGCCTCCTATCATATCTGTAATGTTTTTGTAAGTTCAGAAGCAATGTTCAGAGAGTTCAGTGTGGTGCTTATATGCAAATTTACACCCACCACTGAATATTCCTTTGCCTAATTAATGGATTAAGAGAAGTCATTAGACACAGCAGGTGACTGGTGACAGCACTTTATTGTGACCCCAGAACACAGAGTGGGTGTGCTTGAAGCTTCAATTTGGCCAGTTAGCCTCATGGGAAAAGACCTTCCTCATGGTCACCACTTACATTCAGCTCCCACACAGATGGTATGAGCGCACAGTAATCTATCCCACACACAGTCACACTTGTATTATGTACAGTACTGCTGTAGACAATACAAGGCTTGTGAACATAGACAATGATAAAGCTCATACAAACAATGAGCTTGAATTGCAATTTCCATCATTTTCAATATCTCATCAGCTTTACTTGGGACATACATATATATATATATATATATATATATATATATATATTCTTTTAATTTGACTTTGTGCTTCTGGCAAGTTAATTACACCGTGTAAAATCTGATGACCTAACGTACAACTGGGATTTGAGGAGAGAAACTCCTTTTACCAACATGTGTCAGATGTAATCCTTCACAGCAGTTAAAATGTTAAAATCAATATGCAATATGTCCACTCTGTTCTGAGGAAAAACTCCAACCGTAGCTCAGGGATAGAACACCATTTACCTTTTTGAAGCATTAATGCTCCACTTGCATGGTTGAGCCTTACGCATGGTGTGAGAAACTGAACCATATTTTAGGAAAGAATCTCATTCTGTTAATGTACAACATGAAACTAAAGCTCCAAATAATGCAAATTTTCATAAGATCAGTGACATGACATTTAAAGACAGAAGGACATTGAATGTACAGAAAGACTAACTCATGCCATGTGTAATAACTGATTTTACATTCCATGCTCACTATTTCATTTTTTTAGGGACTGCGAGCTTTCCTCTTTACAGTGGAAATGATTCAAATGACTAAATGAACATCTCTCTTTTTCAGGTTGTTGCAGACACCGGAACCACCGGTGAACCTTTCTGTCTTTCTTTCTCTTCCTCTCTATCCTTCAGCCTTTCTCACTCGTTTAAGTATATCCTGAATTAATTACATTTTTTCTAAATGCTTATACTGTACTTTTTCCCCATAATTGAAGTTCTTTTTTTTCCTCTTTTTTTTTTAACAGTGGAGTAATTTCTTTTTTGTCTTCCCTTGCATACATCACAGTAGCCCTAAATGACTACTTGTGGAAATTTTGCTTATAATAGATAATTGCACCTTTTCAAGTCATCAAAAACGACACCCTACCGACAGCAAGCCCATTGAACAGATTAGTCTGCCAGAGTGAATACTAATACTGATGTACTTTTCCCTCATTCCCTCCCGCTTTCAAAATAAACCTCCCCATCAAAACTGCCCAAATCCCCTCTGTGGAAGTTGATTTGCTAACTCTTGTCTCTCTTACTAACATGATTCAGAATTCTTCCAATTTGATTACTTTCATGGGTGAATTTTCTTTTCCCTTACCTTTTATGATTTCAACAACTAACACTGTGTCATTCACGGAATGTAAACCATCTGTTGTTTTCTCTAATTAACTTGCGACTTACATACTAACAAATGTACTGTTATCCTTTTATACCTTTTATTTTTTAAGGAATTTTATTTTGAAAATGACCCTTAAAAACGAAATAGTTGCTTACAATTGCTTTCTTTATTTCTTTATTTGGATGTTCTACTATAGCTGTATAAAAAATTATATAATTTTAATTTCTATTTCACTATTCTTTTTACAATCAAATCGCCTGTTAAAAGGAGACGCTGATTTTACCAAAGGCGATTCTTTTCTTTTTTTTCTTTCCCACTTTTTTCGGGGTTTAGGTATGTTTTGAGTTTTTTTAAGGTTTGTCATTTTTTTTCTTTCTCCTCCCCCTGTTTTCTCCTGAAGCACGCAGGCATTGGACACGCTATGGTAAACAAACTGCATTATATGGTAGATATCATTCTAATTGTCTTACACTTTGGTTTGCCCTGGGTTTTCCGTTACCTCTTTCTATTCTGTTTGCTTTACTGAAAGTACAATCCTCCATCAATTCCAAGGTAGCTGGAAAAACTCCACCTTTCTGTTTTTATTTTAGCCCTCTCTCTGTATTTATATATGTTAACCGCTTTTTATTGCCATCCAGTTTCCCTCTCCTGTTAAGACTTAATGTTTTCATCCAATGAGGTCTGCTCAAAAGAAAAGATATAGGAATTATATCAGTTCTGATTTTTTTTTTTGGGTTGTTTTTTTATTTTCTTTCTCTTTTCATTTTTTTCTTCTATTTCAAACACTATCCGTATGAAGAAATAAAGAATCATTATGCAAGATATTTTCTCAATTTAGCATTCTAAAATTTTGATGAGAAACCTTTATATTTTGTTACTCCCTGTTCCCGTTTGATTTTTTAATTTTTTTAATTTAGTTTTTATTTTTTTAAGAAGAACCCTTGAAGAGAACGTACACAGCAGACTTTTCAAGCAGCCTACTATGGCCATTCCAGTGAAAGGAAGTAAAAATAAATTTTTCGCTTTCTGTTTTTACATCCTCTTTCTCCCAGTAGTTTAAAAGTGTGAGAGGAATGCCACTAAAGACACTGTTCTGCTATGCTATTTCAGTTAGACTCGTCTGGCGGATTATTGAGTGCCCTGTAATCTAGGTTTGCCATCTTATGGTTTATAGAGTCATGAAGATTATTTACAACTCTTGATTTATCGGTCAAAGCCCTCACTGTAAAGAAGGCTTCAAATGAGGGCTTGATCCCATTAGTGGCCTTAGGCTGATTTATGATCAACCTGGGGCTGTTCTCAGTCTTGTACCTGAACAGACTTCCTCTCTTACACAAAGATGTGTGCATGTAATAAAATGTTGTCATGAACACAGATGCAGGCATGATCAGATTGCTGGTTATTCAACTTAAAACTAAGTGGTTTGGCAAAATAACTCGTAGACACTTATATTTAAAAATACGTAAACAAAGACAGCCTGACAAAAACCTTACTGGGATCTTATTTTACCAAGTCTTATTAGGCTTAATACATGATAGTAATGCTGCCATCAGTGTGTAGCTAGAGTCAGCCTTACTTGCTTTCACTGGACTTGTCCAATCAATGGAGGAAACTGTCTGCCCATTGATGCAGACATAAAGGGAAGTGACTGGGAAAATCTGTGTACGATCGACCCCTCATTAACACTAACACTAACTTATATTTCTTATACTTTACTGCCCTCACCCCTTGCATGAAAAGACTCCTATCCCCTCCGATCTTCTTTTTGTTGTTGTTGTTTTTTGATACAAAGATTGCATTGAGTATATATGTATATGTATATATCATGGCTAACGTATATACATACATATATCAGTTGTCCTACTAAAATCAATATGGCCATAAGACATGTTAGCCACATTCTCCTTATTGTTTTTATTTATTTTATTTTATTTTATTTTATTATACTTTGTTTTATTTCTTATATAAGTTTAACTTCAAAATTAACTTACTAAAATGAATAATGACCTCACGTTATCTTGCTGAAACAAGAAAAAAAAAAAGGAAAAAGTAACGAGGGGAGACAGATTTTCATTTTCTGGTGAATAAAGAATTGATGCCCCAAGGAATAAATCTGGCCAATCCATCATATCCCATGAGTTGGAAAAGAAAAGTGTTATGTGCAGAAAGCTACTGTAACTGGTAGTGACTCACTGAGTCTTGGCTCAAATTTGACAAAAGTGATAAAGCAATTTTCAACTCGCATCAGAAATGCTGTAGTGAAATTGTAGCAGAGGCATAATGAGAACTGCAGTCACGAGTATGGATTTTTTTTTTTTTTTCCCTGTGTCCAATATCCTGAAGGACATGGACAGTAGTGAAAAGCTATTTCCTGCTATTGGAACACTTTCTTTACTATACTTTGACCAAAATAGGAACATCTTCTCTCCCCTCTCAGTTTTTCCTATTCTTTAAAAAACCCTCTCATGTATGTGGATTCCATCTGTGATTGTTTACACTGGTCCCATTTTGTCCAACTTCCACCTCCAAACTGAGTATCCAGTGGCTGTATTCCTGCACCATGTCTGCATGATTCTATTGGCAAGTGTTCACATCAGCATTCTTATAGGGTGTAAATGCTGCTGTATCCCAGCACGTGTCAGTTTGTTGTACACGTGTGTAGATGCATTTTTTTTTATGTTGCCTTCTTGTCTAAAACCCTGAACACTAAAAGCTCTCTTGCTTTTCCTTTTTCCCATTTGTCTGGTGTCGTGATGCCCTGCGATTTAATTCACCCATTTTGCTGCATTTTGCCAGATGGTTTATGTTATATATTTCTTTTAATAGTTGACTTTTTTGTGTTGTGTCTAAAGGAATTGTTCTTCCAACCCCATCCTTCCTGTCATCTTTTTTTATTTAAGTGCATGGCTTGTGTGTCACCCTGTTAGCTTGTATGGATTCATTTTTGTTTCTTCTTAACCAAACAAACCCTTGTCACTTGAAATAACACATTCAGTCCAAATCTGGATCTGGTTTGAGCAATCAAATTGCAGAGGACTTTTAAAGAATCCTCACATACGTTTTTTTCACTATGACTAAATTGTTACTAATCTACTGTTTGGATAAAACCTTTGTTGTAACTGTACTAACAACCATTTTTGTGTCTGACTTTCCCTTACTTACAAAAGTACTAACCAATTTTGTTCACCCTCCAACCCCTTTAACTCTTTTTGGCACATAATTTCAAATCTTGCCCCTCTCTCTTGCGCAAATGGCATTCGCCCCAAGCTTCCCAACCCTCCCCCCCATGTCTTTACTAACTTAGGAGTGTAGCTTAGTTGATCACTTCAGGGTTTACATTTCAAAACAGCACATTTAAGTGTAAGCATTAATGTTCAAAAATAGGGCTCTCTCAATTTGCGACCAATTAGAACTTTTGACAAGCTGCCAGACACCTATCGAAACCCATCGCATGGGTGATAATGTTTTCTTTTCTTTGTAATGTATTGTTTCGACTCCGAAAGATAACGCACTGTTCCTTCTTTTAAAAGATCTGTGACAGTAATCAGATGTTGTTCCAACAAGGGTAAGTGATACATTTTTCTGTAAACTTGTCCCCCTGCATGGATTAGTGTATTACAAGAGTGATGGCACTGAAAGGAAAGAAATCGCTGACAAATGGGCATTATGGAGATTGGATGGTCAAAATAATGGCTGTTTGTTGAATTATGGGTAGAACATGGTGAGTACTCCTGAAGAGAAGATGCATGAAAGGCAATCGTGGATGACTGATACAAAGTTAGTCTTTTTCTTACTTATGGAAACCGTATGGCTTCCGTACGTAAACAGTATCGTCTAGGCGCATTCTAATGTTCTTCTTCACTTTCATTTTTATTCTTTGTGTGTGTACTGAATCATTGTTTCTTACTTTCTTCAAATGTAAGTAGTTAATGTGAATTTCTGTGTATGTAGATGACAACAGATTGGTGACTTGGCCCTATTCAATCACAAACTGATAGCAGACTGATTCCATCTTATTGCCGTGTTATTGTCTTCTTGATGCATCAAAGTCACTTTGTTGACAACTGATTGTGGCTGCATTCCTTGTCCCCATCTTTGAACCATTTCAAAGTCATCAAGGTTGGAAGTTTATTGGACATAGTGGCAATACTTTTGATTGTGCCACAGTTTCCAATTACTGTTTTCCCTATTGTGACTCTAGCATTCATAGAATTAGTTAGATTTATGGTCAGTTAGTTGGCCATAATCAACATGCTCAGAATGTTCATAGAAACCAGATCTGGTTTGGAATACACTACATATAAAGCCCTGTTTAAAAAATAAATAAACAAAAAAACCCTAGCCTGTTGGTAGATGTTGATTTATCAGGAACAAGCAGACATGAGAGAATGGCTGAAAGCAGAGGTTAATAGCTTAAAAGAATCAAGTTCAGCAGCATGCGAGTGGGTGAAATAGATTGCTTCTTATGATTTGAACCCTAGAGCTGTGCCAATCTCTTCATAGTGTATTCAGCTGTAAACATCTTCAGTGTGTCTTTTATACCCAGGGCAATCAGTTCAGCAGAGTTTAGCAAGGTCTGTATGTACAGGGCTAAACAGGTATTTGGAGAGCAGCTGGGTAAAAACCAAGAATCCAATAAAGGCTGCAGCTGGGGCTTGAGTTAAGTCTGTGTCTTATGTGCTGTATGTGCTGCTTGTTTGAGGTGCATGAAAAAGGCCGGTAGAATGAAGTTCACACAAAAAAAGAACAGAGAAATGTGCTAATTAATCTGATACAGTTTTATATTTGTCATCCTTCCTTCCTAGAATTTCACATTAAGCTTTGTTTCCAGAACGAAACTGTGATCACACAGTTACACCAAATAATATTCAGGCCATATGCTGTGTGCACCCATGATGCTATTTTTTTTTCCCCGAGGAGAACAAATAACAGTTGTTGGCATACAGTAAAACTGGGCTAAGCATAATTTTAAAATTGATGAGAAAGTTGTATATAAAGACAAATTTTAATTGCAATAGTGCAATCAAAAGTGCAATAGTTGGTCTAGTTTACTTTTTTAAGTTGATCAGTACTACTGCTTATAAGTATTGCACGCATTGTTTAGTCAAATGTCCACATTCACATTTTTTAAATTTAATTTGAATTCAAAAACAACTCTCAGAGAGAAAGAGCAACCAGAGACTCTCTGATAGAATTTGAATATTTTACTTGGCGTTTATTCAAAGAACAGTCTGAATGCATTTTATAGCACATTATTTAAGAGGGGATCGCATGCTGCATATTTCAACTAGCAACCTGTAATACCATCAAGCCCTTCCTTCCTTCCTATGTGGCCAGTGATGCAAGGGGCTTGTAATTTTGTCAAAGGAATGAGTGTGTATTCTGGCTGAAACACTAACGCTTATGAATTATTACGAAGTTACCTCAAAGAAAATGTTGAGGGTTTTTTTTTCTTTCTTTTTTTTTTTTCCAGACAACCTTTAATGTGCTTATTTTAGTATTTTGACACATTGTCTACGTGGGGCTTTTAATGCTGTTTAAGTCTAACCTCTGATCAAACAATAAATCACTAATATAATAGGATTGCCTCAGACAGTTTATTACATAAATCGCATGTGTTTAAAGCTTTGAACATATTAAGGACTACAATCTGGGATGAAAGTGAGGGAAAGAGAAAGCAAGAACATAAACATTGCTGGGAACTCTATAGGTGTCTGGCAGCTAGTCATTGCTGTTTTCCCATTATCTGAGTAAGTGCATTGAGTCACTGAGATGTGCCATCAACAATCCCAATATTATTGCAAAACTTCCATGGGCCTAGCTTAGCTATAGCCAATAGTGGTGTTTTGCCAACTTTTGCCACTTTTGCCAACCCCTTAATTATAAAAGGATAACAGGATATTTCCCTACCCTATGACATTTCCAATCTGCTTATTTCAAGAAAGGGTAATACCATGGTATAGTTCAACCACAGTAGGAGGAACATGTTTGACATTGCCTATAGTAACAATTCCCCTCCCACCCATTTCTTCTCTATAGCCAGTAAGGTCTCTCTTGTCACTTTGGGACAAATGAAGTGTTCCTGTTGAAATCCCTATCCGAGATCTCCAAAGATGACCCCAACATACCAGCACTGTGAACTGCAGATTCATCATGCCAGATACATCTGGCCAATATGATTCATCTTTCTCACCAAGTAGCAACAGCAGACATAAAAATGAGTTGCCCTCTTACGAAGGGAAGTACGGAAAAAAAAATGTCAAGGAAAACAGAAGATAAGAACTCAGCTGGGGAGATAAAATCTGTGGAGTGCAGTTGCTAAGGTTTCTTTTTGGTTACAGTTGCCACAGCTATAGTTGTGGACCTGTATCTTATAATATAATAAATGTAGCTTATTTTATGTTTTCATAGAGGATAACTGATGTTTTGGCTAACTGAATTCACTGCTTTTGAATATTGCTAAAGGACATGCTAAAGGAAAGCACTGTTTCTAGATCTTACTTGACAAAAAAAATACTTCCATTTCAAAAACATGATTAACCGACCCAAATGTAAAGCTGGACCTTGATGAAATTTAGTGCTACCGGCACTTTGTAGTATGCAAAGCCAGATGGTTGTGCGTCTGGTTCCCAGCAGTGCTGCATTTGTACGTTTATGCAGAATAACAGATGTTGAATCAGAGACTGGAGTGCTTTGCTTTCGCCCTGGCCAGCTCTTTTAGGATAATTAGACCATAAATTGGTCACTAACTGCAAAAGTCTCTCCCGAATCACACATCATGATTTGGCACGGTGTTTGTATATGATCATCGCTGTCGCACCAATACTAAATACAGTCATGATGAAATACAATTAACTAAATGATTATTTCTGTATTTTTCATAAATAACTACAATTTGCTTCATTGTAATAAGTATAATGTAAAAATTTGTTTAGTTTTTAGTTTTTTTTGTGATGACTCCTGGAAAATCTGTGGAGGAGAGATACTAAATTACTAAATAAGAAATCTCTCTCTCTCTCTCTCTCTATATATATATATATATATATATATATATTTCTTATTTTAATGTACTCTTCAGGTATTCTTTGTAATGATGGGGGAGGGTCAGGTGTAACATGAAAAGAGCTTTCTCACCTCATGTTTTAGACCAGTCTTACATTGTAGGAGTGTTTCCCACACATGCTGTTGTATTTCTTTTAATAATGTTCTATTAATAGTAAGAGAGTAGGAGAGTTTTAAGTAAAAACTTAAAAATGATTTGAGCATAATAGGTCACATTA
>VVHJ01038192.1:0-13563 GCA_015107715.1 Tylochromis polylepis
TTTTGTGACGTTTAGCGTGTTTGGAGTGTGTAGTTAGGGTTAGGGTCTCATAGTGGACAGAAATAATTTGTGTGGCATCTTATTTGATGCAGAACGCCTGATTGTTCTGTAAATAGTTTGAAATGGTTATTAAAAAAAACGCCTTGGCTGCATTTAACTTTGTTATTTGCAAAACTTGTGCATAGGTTTTTAAAATGTACAATTTATATTTGCATTTCAAGTTATGAAAATGATTCGTTAAACATGTTTGTGGTCGTTACAGTACAAAACTTTTTTCTTCTTGGATTTTATGTTTTTTGTCTGATTCTAGATCAAATACAGTGTGTCAACATGAAAAAATAACAGTAAATTCAGACATGTGAGGTTGTGCTGAAAAGAATGATACCAAACAAGGTGAGGTAAATAGTTTTTAAAGGTGAATTGTAGAGGTAAAATCAAAAGTAGTCAAAAACGGCCGATCATACCCTGGAGCCCAGAGGTTACACATTTTTTTAAAGTAACGCAATAGTTACTTTTCCAAGTAATTAGTTACTTTTATAATATTGTAACTCCGTTACTTTTTTGAAGAAGTAACTAGTCTCTATAACTAATTACTTTTTCAAAGTAACTTGCCCAACACTGGCCGAAAGTCCTGTGAAGTCATTTGTATGCAGCACAAACACAACACAACAATGGAGGACATCGAGGCGATTGTATACCTGCTGCTCAGTGTATGGCTTTTTGTCAGACTCAGGGACCAGAGTGTTGTTTTTTCAGTCATTGCCATCTTTGGGTTTCAAAAATAGTGGTTTTGATTTCTTGACTGAGTCACTCCCATGACTCAGAATGACACCATTAACTAGCCAATCAGTGGAATGCAGTCTGTTGCGGCCACATTTTCAGATCGCTTGGAACTCCAGCTGTGTAGGTATTTAAAAAGTAACTGGTACCAGGTACTACCACTGAATGGAAAACCCTAAAAACCAAATGGAGTCGAGCTAAGCCGATCTGAGTTGTTACTTGTAGGAAAGGACTAAGAGTGCAAGATTTACAGTCATATCTAGCCCCAACTACCAGCTGGCACTTTGTCACATATCATGTGTTTTGCCCCACTGATATATTTTTATCATGACTTATATTTGAAGTTCAAGGAAATCAACATGTGGATCCATCTGCTGGAGCCCTTTTGGGAAGTCAGCAAGGAGCCCCAACTATCTTCTTCTTTTTTCTTTTTTTTTTTAAATCACTGTGATTAGAACTATTACACAGAATTTAAAAATGCTTTCTGCCATAAACAAACATCCATACCTAATCCTACATTTCTTGACAAAAGACAATATTTCTAAACGGTTTCAAATATTTATACTTTTTCTGTTTATTTAAACAACTGCACACACTTTTTGATCACCATGTCACCAGTGATGTCACCACGCTCCCCCTCCCCCCAAGAAACAGTTAAATAATCTCCTGCCTGTTGTAATCCTCTGACATAACAGGCTGGCTAAATGCCTCCTGCAGTGTTTTCTCACAGATTGGGAATCTGGAACAGACAGCTTTAAACCACACACACACACACACACACACACACTTTGCAATTATGAAGAAAACACAAATCAGCTTGAACAACTGTAAAGTTTCTTACTAAAGGAGAAGCACCCAGATGTTGGCTAAATGAATGATGGGTGGCATTAAAGCCGAATGTAAGCATGCATTTTAAATAGTTAAAGAAATAAAGAAAAATGACTGTTTTGAATCTGCTGGGCAGAATAAAGCACTGACAGTTTGAACTCTATTCAGTTAAAGAATCATGTCTGTATGATTTAATGCAGACACATTAAACATGACAGTCTGGCCTTGTATCAGAAGCGCCGATGCATCACAGTGACATCAACAGCTGGATTTAAAAATTTAGCTTGAAGCTAAACTCTAGATGAACTCTGCAGATAGAGGCTTTTTAAAAGATTATGAAAGACCCGAGTTTGCACTTCCAGTTCAACAACCCTTCAGGGAATTTACCCCACAAATCTTCTTACAAAGAGCAGTGCAACTCTAGGTCTTGCTCTCAGTGGGGAAGAAGTGATCAGCCAGACCTCCAGTGTTTGTATTTGATGGGAAAACCTTTACCATAGTAAGAGGTTTACAACAAAAAACTCCATTTTGTCACAGCTGGAGCCTGTAGCAAGATATTTCACACTGCATTCAGAAGACCAAAGTAATTTACAAATTGCACTTCATTTTTGATTCACTGAGACCTGAAGCACACAGAGCAAGGGAGCTGAAGGTCAATTTCCCATAAACTTCTATACAACCCAAAGTCTTTTTGCAACCACAGCAATTGCCCTTCCAGTAACCATTAAATAGAATGCAGGTTTAAGGCACTTTCATTTTTATACCGTGTATAATGTCACAATATAAGCATTCTTGCATCTCTACGCAAGAAATAAAGCATAGAACCGAAAGGGAAAAAAAACAAAACACAGCCACAGTTTTGCTCAATTATATCAAATTAGATGACTGACCACTACAAATGCAACTATACACCAAAAAAAACCCATGAGTGGACACAAAATGGCTCCTGTAATATGTAAAATGGGACACAAAATGACACTGGAGTGTGCCACCAGCTTAACAAGTTTGTGATCAACCCTAGAGCACATCATTTTTTTGAGCCCTTATTGTTACATTGCTAACTCTCTCTCTCTCTCTCTCTCTCTCTCACTCTCTCTCACACACACACACACACAGAAAGAGAGAAATTGAAAAATAATATCTTATATCAATAATCAATAACATCAATAGCATCTTCCCAGCTTCTGATCAGTACCATGGACAACAACTGCAGTCAGAGGTCGGGTGAATTGACACATTTATCTAAGTTTATGCTATAAACTCACACCGAATCTTCTACTCCGCTACCACAACCTGAAACAGAATTAGCCTTGCTATTATAACCTGAAGACGACTGTAAAGTCTGTAAGCGTGGAAGAAATGAGAGAAGCCCATTAACCACAGGTCCTCACAGGCTGAGTGGACAGGGGATTGTTCCAAGCAAGCAGTTATTCATAGAATTACTCATTCAATAACTGTTTCCACTGGACTGATTTCTACATATCACACACACACACACACACATATGTATGAGTGCATATTTTCAACATATAAATTGGAACAGTCTCTCAGTCCTTGACAAAAACACAAGTCAGTAAATACAAGTAGTAGATTTCCCAGCATGCCCATGAGCCATCCAACTGTTTCAGAAAAGGCATAAATATATACTGCATAAATAAACTTAGGCTTTGGTCAAAAGACAGAGCCACGTTTAAAAAAAATGTAGTGGAACTTTTTAACTCTGTCCCATTTTTATCTAACAGAGCGAGAACATGCATGTCGAGCCCCCCAACCTAAGTTGGTTGGGGGGCTTTTATGCGCGACTGCCCAGGAACACACCATCTTGTAACCCGCACTTGCCCACACCTCGATTTTCTTTTCCATTTCGATCTGAAGCAAAGCGCTCCACAAACAAAAGTACAGTGTAAACCTGGAGCAATGCCACAAGCTTTAAAAAACGAAACAGTTCCTCCTCCCCGCAACTTTCATTTACACAAAGCGCATCTCAAGTATCGTCAACTTTCACGCACACCCTGTCTGCTGTCCGCCTCATCCTCCACCTCCCATCCTTTAAAGTCCCACTAACTTGACTCACATTTCCCAAAATAGCATTTTCACGATCAGTGAGGGTGTCGCGTTTCTGCGCTCCGCGGTCAACAGTTAACAGACACAACAACACATGTAGAGAAGAGCTGACAGCTCGGTGAGGATGAGCACAGACAAACCAGGCTTCACACTTCGGGAAACGGTACAAAACAAAAAGCAGAGTGGAGCTTCTCCGTGGACCAACAATCATCTTGAAGCGCAAAAAGAAAACTCTAAACCTAAAGTAAAATGACACACTCACACTTTTTAGACTCACCTTTCATGGCAGAAATGACAATATACATAGTTATAATCCAGGCTCGAGGAGAAAACAGTAACACAGCTCCGTGTGTGAGATCAGCAGCAGCAGCCCTCTCAGCACTGTCATCCTCCGGCTGCTCTGCACAGCATGAGGATACACGTGACTGCAACGTCATCGATCTGGCCCCGCCCCATCACTTACCTGCCCCTCTTATTGACACTGCTGTCAGCCAGTGAGAAGACACTTTTAAAACGCCAGAAGAGTACAATCTCAAAATCATATAAAACCTTTTTTTTGCTACCACAAAAACCCCCCACAAAAATATGAACATGAAAATATGAAATATGAAAAGGAACACAAACTGACACAGAAGAAACACTAAATTACCACAAAGGGACACAAAATGACCAATGTGCAGCATTATTGTGTAGTCAATGCACCATCTGATATCCCTATTTTGGTGTTGTTCTTATATCGTCAAAATAATGTTTGTCCAGGATCAACATTGCAACTGACCAATCACATTGTATAAGCAGTCAATTAGCATTAGCCAAGAAGTTAGCTAATGCTATGAAAAACTATTACTAGCAAAAGAACATGAGTAACCTAGATTTGGTAATTAGCAAACCTAACTTGATAATACTTTTATTGTATAAATTAATAATAATTTTTTTTAAAACCCTGAAATGCTTGGCACTTGTTCCAGGAGAGAATTTTACATAAACAAAGACATTTTTTTTTCTCCTTCTTGTACATTCCAAAGCTATGACATCGCAACGAGGTGATAGACCAGTTGCAATGTTGATCCTGGACAAACATTATGATGACGCATGAACAACATCAACACAGGAATATCAGGTAGACTGAACTCAGGCAGCCTAGTAGTCCTGTACCACCTGTGAGCTGCTCTTGAAGATAAATCTGATCCAGCAAAGAAAAAATAAAATCTTTAATCCCTTTTAGGCAAAGCAAGAAGAGATGCTTTAATTGCCTTCAGTCACACTTTTAGAACTGTTTTTATTTGACCTCACCAGTTACTAACTGGTAAAGTAATGGCATTATGGTGGTGATCAATATTATATTTAGAATGTTGCAACCTGAAATACTAAACAGTAAAGTCAGCGAAGTAATCCAGACTGATTCTGAAGCCAACGATTCCAAAATTCTTTTCAGTCCAAGGCTGTAAACATGCTTTTTAATGCTGTAAAGTTGGACATTTAAATAGGTGAGTCTATGGAAATTAACAGGGTTTTACATCAAGCCTTAACTTAACACTCAAGAAACACTCTGAAGAAGGAAGCCATATTCTACGCTGACTTAATTTTTAAGTCATTTTTGGTGTTGCATCTTTCCCTTCCTCTCCACCTCACACACACAAACCAGCATAACCACAAAATGACAACAAAATGCAGCGTCTTTTACACTAATTAAAAATAAGGGCACATAAATTAAATTAAATAAGTAAATATTTTGTTTTTATTTATTTATATTCATTTATTTTCCTCCACTTGCCTTCTTGGAGAGGCAGGAGGTTTTAATTTAGATGGGAATAACTAGGTTTATGAGATCTCTTAAAAAACAATAGCTAAAACAAATTGAGATCTCTCTTTCCTCTCAAACAGCCTCAGCTCTAAGTGAGATGCTGGAAAGTTTCCTTTGAGATGTCAGGATAACCGTATGGCATCAGTTCTACCGATTTGTCAGCTGTAGCTGTATGCTGCCAGTTTCACTTTTTACCACATCCCAGAGATGTTTGACTGGTTCTCACTGTGACGATAAGTTATTAAACAGGCGTTCTCATTATTGTGTTATCTTCGCATTTTGGTCATTATAGCAGTGAGACGGCACTGCTATCATTAGGTAAAAATTGAAAAAAAAAAAAACATTCTTCACTATCACTGCGCCCCATAATTTAAAAAGAAAAAAAAACTGTCATGTCGCAGGTCAATTAGTTCAAATAGTTTTTGGTAATGAAACTCTGGCATTATATCAGCAGTGGTGCAGAAAAAATATACATCAAAAAGAGAGAGAGATACATCACAAAGAGACAAATGAGATGCACAATAACGCCTCAAAATAGCAAGATTATGTCAAATAAACACAAAACAACATGCAGTCACCATTTTGCATTTGAAACAAACAGACAAAAAAGTGACGCAATTGTCCACAATGACATGAAAAATGACATAATAGAGACAGGAAATAACACTAAAAAAAAAAAAGAAGAAGAATAAATAAAGAAATGACAATAAAGGCACACAAGCCGTGAAAGTGATCAGCAAAAAAGATGGGGGCATTCATGTTCAGTTGGAGTATGGATTTAGAGTTGTATTGCTGCAATGAAAAAAAAAACACTTCTCCCTTTCAGGAGAGACGCAGAGGAACGTGACAAAGAAAAAAAACACACAGACATGTGGTGTCGTGCTGCCGCCCTCCATCGCTGTGGTTGACAAAACAAACAGTTCAAAGAAACAAGAGGTAGGAGGGACATGAAAAGGAAGGAAGAGAGCACAATGCAAAGAGAGACAGAACGAACAACAAAAACTAAGCAAAGAAGAAGATAACAGAGGATGATGCAGCAAGAAACCGCTGAGAGACACAGCTTCAGCAGAAATCTGTCAGCCAGTTACATCCAGGCCTCCAGCAGCACAAGTCTAAAGATATCCACCAAACCCGGGTTTGGAGTGCAGAGATCAAAGGACTAACTCGTTTTATTTGGCAAAAATTAAATCGGTTCATATATTACACACACAATTCACAATTAAACTGACATAGCTTATTAATGTTGAGATTTTCTCAATAAAGTTATTGAAAATGACTGGCTGCTAGTGCTGCCTCACATTCACAAGATTTTCAGAAAACTTGATCTCTTGAGGTCAAAGTCACGAAGATTCAAACTCGTCTGAGATTTTTACTACACTTACATTATCAATTTCAAAATCCTAGGTGACATCCTTCTCAAGTTATCATGTTCACAAGGTTTTCAGAAAACTAAAACCTCTGACCATCAAGTCTTCTGAATATCTAGTGAATCCTCAGACGAGTTAGACTCAGTTTGAAATTCCTACGTCATCTCGATCTCCAGCTATCATGTTCCAAAATATTGCTGTCTGCCCACCCGCCAGGGTGATGACAAAGCCATGTCAAGCACTGTAAAGAGCATGCCAAAGCAACAGGTTTTGATTTAACCCTACAGAGATGTTGACCATTCAGAAGCCTGTGGGGAGCAGTTACAAACATAACATAGCATTAACATAGCAAACTCATCACTCTTGTCAAAGTTCATTAATTATTATTATTTTATTATTATTTTAAAGGTTTGTTCAGAAAATCAATGTAATGGCAGATGCAGAACTTTCTAAATGAAGAACCTATTACTCCAATTAACAAAGCAAAAGAAACATGTTATTAAAGGTCCACTACTCATTAATAAAGCACTTTTAGATTTGGATAACCACCAACAGTTTTCATCTTTTTTTGGAGAAAAATTCGTACTACAGCAAGATAATGAACCAAAACACACGTCAAAGATTTGACAACTACTTGAAGACCAAAGAAGACTAAGGAGTCCTGCAAGTCATGGATTTCATACACGGTTACCCAACTTCAACACTACTGAACTTTTATGGGGGCACTAGGGAAAAAAAGCCAAGCCTTCAGGATATCACAAATAAGCTCTTTTGAACATTTTCAGGCAATGGATGGATGGATTGTGTATCCAAAATTTTGCTCAGCACTTTTCCAAAGAAGTCCCTAAAATCTTTAAAAAAAAAAAAAAAGAAAAGAAAAGTTTATTAAATCCAGCAACAGCCACTAGCGGTGGTGAAATGAACCTCACTGCTATGGGCCTGCAGTAAGAGGAACACAAGGTGACCTCTTGTAAATTCTTCAGAGGTGCTCCAAATGTGACCCAAGAAACTAAATAAGAAAACAAAAAGCCAAGTTTATTTAAAAAGTTAAAAACCCAGAGTCAGTATGAGAAACACACAAAACCAAACTAAGCAGAAGAGGATGAACTCAGAAACATACACTATTAGCATGGGAGGAAAAACAGATGAATGGCCATCAGACAATGGGAGAAACATATCTATTGACACACCCAGGGCACACTGACCACAAATGAAAGCAATGAGGGAGAGACAGGCAATCACAAAGGAGGGAAAACAGACAACAATGGAGACAAGACAAAGGTGGAAACCATCAGGGAATCAGGAGAGAAACCCATGAGCAAAGAAATTTACCAAACCAAAACAGGAAGTGGAAATAATTACTAAGGCATAGACTAAACCAAAATTGGACCAGCAAAGACTCCAGTCTCGTCCGTCAGACAGCTCTGGAAAATGTGAAGGAGTTTTTACGGTTCTTCCTACTGATAAAGACCTCCTCCTAGGCCATTCATACTACTACATACTATGATGCGAAAGACCAATAGAGGGAAGAAAAACTGGCATCCCAGCACCAGAAAAATTTGCTGTTGCATATTGCAAAGAAGGGATAGTAGAGCAATAAACTGGCAACCCGGTGCCAGTAATGTTTGCTGCTACATTTTGAGAATGAAGCACAGAGAAGAGAGAACCTAGCATCCCAGTGCCAAAAAGGTTGCTTCTGCACTCTGTGAAGGAGGAATAGAAAACAGCAAAACTGGCATCCTGGTGGCAGAAAAGTTTGCTGCGGCACTTGCTAGAAAGGTTTGCTTCCCCACTTTGGTGAAGCAGGGATAGAAAATGGCAAAACTGGCATCCTGGTGCCTAGCAGAGATAAACAGCAATGGAGGGGCGGCAGAGCATGGAAGTAGCGACTGGTTTCCAGTAGTGCATAAAATGGTGGTAGGAGGCGGCTGCAAGGAACTGTGGATGGGACGCTTCTTTTTCTGTTACCTGAGCTTGTCTATGCTACCTGGCGCTGGTCGGTGAGTCGAGCTACAAGGTACACAGTTGCTTTGCTGTTGGAAGTGTTATATTTGCTTCTGCCCAACTGACTTTTAAATATGTGAGCATTAAGAAGCTACAAAGTTAGAACAGCAATGAAAAGAAATGCCTCTGTCTTTTAGGACACGTTGTAACCGGGCTACAGTCCAGTCTGAATCCTTAACAGAAGAATACTTTTACGAGACCTTCCTGGAACGTAGGAACGGCATGTCTTCTGAGTCCAGCGTTGAGGTGTGTCGCCTTTTCGGGTAACTCGCCCAGCCTGAGGGTGGTTTCAGAGCAACAGGAGTGGAGTTGTGCCAAGCATTTGCTGGTGGGTGAACTGGTGGGTGACGGACAGGAGGGCCATTGTAAGCATACAGAAGGGTGAGTAAGATTCTATTACTCTGTTATAAGATAAGGTGCATTAAACTCCTTCTCGAAAGGTGTTCTCACAAAAATGAGAGTGAACAGCTTGTAGAGCCAGGAGGGGTCATATATAGATAGAGAACTGGAAGGGGCGTGTGTGGAGGTGTGGTCCCACGCCTGAAATTCAGATAAATTATCTCCAATATGTTAAGATATCAGAGGGAATAAATGTTTAGTTAAACTTCATTTCCACTGATAGAAAGGGGAGTTTCACAGTTCACATGTTGAAATATCCATGAACAAACTACTCCATGTATGAATGGGTAAATGTGGCTTGTAGTGTAGAAGTGCTTTGGGTGCTCAGTGGTAAGAAGTACCATATGAACAACAGTCCATTCCATCTAATCATTCAGCTAAGACCAATCTTCAAACTTCTTCTGTTTTTGTAATGCCAGAGTTAAGCCTACTGAATATCAGTGCCTGAGGAAACTATTTTGTATAGTATTCTGATTGTTGTAGGATTTCCCTTTTCAAACATTAAGCACTTCCACAGTTAAAAATAATTTAATTTTTCCACAACATAAACTTATGAGTATGTAAGTCTCACAAAGCACCTAGCTTTAGGTCACAGCTTATGTTCCCCTATAAGAACTTTACAAAATGCCTCCAGTTGACCTGCAGTAATATCCCCTCTAAAACAACAGTGTGGTGTTTAAGTGTCTCTCCTCCTCTCATGTTGTCTCAGTGAATCTGTGCAGTGGAGAAACACAGAGAACCTCCCTCATAAATAAAGCTAAAGATATATTTACAGGGCACCTCACCCACCATCCCACTCAGTTTCATAAAACAAATCCCAACTGAGCTGTGGAGCGTCAGTGAAAACGATTAAGCTTCCTGAAAACAGTCATGCTGAGTAAATATCAAAGTGCTGTAGGCGAGAGTGTCTCCTGCCAGCAGAGAGAGGAAACTGAGGTGCAGCAGGAGTTTCATTCTTCCTCAAAATTGGCAGAACATGAGGATAATTTACGCTTGAAAAAGCTGGTCGGCCAATGCCAGAGCTCTCCGCCTCCCCTCATCAGGCCCAGTCAATAGATTCACAGCAGCATGTTACGAGCTGTTTGGGAAGTGCCTGGAGGATCAGCGTTCCTCCCTCCGACAGTCCCACGCACAGACGACTGCAGGAGGATCTCACATTCATTATCCAGCCTTATCAGCTCTAATGAGAGAGACTCCACTCTAGCAGAAGTCCCTTGTCACACATTTGTCCTCATCTATCCTTCACTCTCACAGTTCTTGCATGTTTTACAGTAAAAACTGCTTATAATATTGGGGAAAAAACCACTTTCAGTATTCCACAGTGATTGGAAACTTCATTAAAAACTCATCGAGTGAATCAACTTAGACCACCTACCCTCAGAATCTTAGTTCAGGGGACAGCGGCCATATTGCAAACAAAGAAAATCTTAAGCAGTAATTATTCATGCAAAAATTCAGTTGCACGCATTCTTTTTTTCCTTTCCATCCCTGCCATGCTGTCATACTGCAAATGTCATAACACCTCTGTTGCAGTATTTTAACATAAATCTACAGAATAGGGGGAGCCTTACTGGAGTAACTTTGTTTTGTTTTGTTTTTATTTAAGCAGCAGGTAATTCCACTCCTTTCCCCATGCTGCACTGTCAAACCTCACTTTACCCCCTAATCATATTGTGCCTGTGTCATGATCCTGGGTCTTTTTGTCCCAGTGTTATGAGTTCTGATTTTCAGGTTCTGTTATTTTAAATTTTCTCTTTGACTCTTAGTTTGTTCATTTATGGAGTATTGTGTTCTTTAGCAGATAACTCCTGGTTGGTTTCCGAATGATACATTCTCAGGTCTTGTCTAGGTTATGTTCATGGTTATAGTTTGTTTATATTCCAGGTTTCAGTTTATCCCTGCCTTCCCTGAGTTTCTGTCTCTGTGCTAGGTGTTCCTTTGTTATGTTACTTCCTATTTTATTCTGAGTCTTTTGGCCCTTGTGCTTTGTATTTAGTTTTAAATTCCCTGTCTTGCTCTTACTGATTAGTCTCACCTGTTTTTCAACATTGTCCATCATATCACAGAATGTGAGAGATAAGGAAGTTGTCTAAAAATGAGGAGCATTCATATTATTAAAGCAACTTCTAACTGAAAACAGTTTTACTAGGCTTAACCAGCACACCCAACCAATACACAGTGATGCAAAAAGAGAACTCACATGAGTGTGTCTTCTTCACAGCTGCTGACAAACCTGAAAGACACAACAGAGATAAAGTGTTGCTTTTCCCCCTTTTTCAAATTAACAGATCCAAATTTTCCAATCTCATGGTTTTGTCTCCGGTGGTTTTCACATGGTTTTTGCATTGGAGTCTGTGTTGTGCACAGCAGTGTGGTAGCTATTGTTGCTAATGATAGCAGAATTAGCTACTATTAGCTAATGTTTCTCACTGTTGATGCAAGAGCAAGTGTAAGTATCTGTTCTTCCCATAGATGTCACTCCACAGAATGTTAGAGGCAACAGAGTGTGTTTGGGAAAGCTTCATACTTATAATAAAACGGGGGGGGGGGACCCAAAACAAATGTTTACCTACTGATTCTTTTAAAGGCATATAGTTTCCCAAAGCTGGAATACACAGCCACATTTATGAAGCTGATATGACAGATCCACCAT
The DNA here is from genome assembly GCA_015107715.1 of Tylochromis polylepis. Classification (NCBI taxonomy): domain Eukaryota; kingdom Metazoa; phylum Chordata; class Actinopteri; order Cichliformes; family Cichlidae; genus Tylochromis; species Tylochromis polylepis. Next base: position 11,900 of record VVHJ01038192.1, read on the forward strand.
CCCCTACAGATTACCTCTGGGGGAGTCTTTCTTCAGCAGTGGCTTGCCTACAAGTAGTTCAGCTGACGACTGTATGTTGTGGCAGCACAGTTTCACAGTACTACGATGAAACATTTTTGTACAATAATGCACTAATTAAACTTGATATTATAATCGGAAACATACTCTTTTATATGAATTAAAATGAAAACTTGTAATCACCTTTTTTGTTAATGAAAGTCTGAACACGGCAGCACACAGAGAAACTGGATGCTGCGTATCACAGTGAAACTGACCAGATGTGTCTCCACAAAGAAATGGAAATGATCACATTCATTCAGGGGATTAACAATGGTATGACTGGGAAAAGAAAAAGTCAAACAGAGCAAACTGTGAAAAGGTTTTTATTAAAAAGGACCCAAAGAGATTACAACACCACTATTTTGACTAAACAAGTCATCCACAAACTAAAATATCCTAAGGAAAGACAAATGAGATGGTTAACTAAATTAAAGGTGCACTACTGCTGGCAGCAGATACCAGCTACTCACTAGTAGCTCAACGCAAACATCGAGTTTCGTTAACACATGCAGAATATGCCACAACCACTCACACTAGCTTATATACTGCTGGGTGGCTGATTGCTGAATGAAGTAATCTGTGCACTGCCTCCTCAGAAGAAATGGGTGACAGCTGAGCTCCTGCATGAATTAAGCGAGACTTGCTGGAGCTGTAACACAGGTAAGGAAATCCCAGAAAGTTGAGTTTGTTCATCTGGATGTAGTGTTTTCAGTGGAAGAAACAATTCATGATTCATCCAAGTGACCTCTTCAGTCTTGAAGCTGACTTATCATCATTATATTTCTATCACTCTAATGTCACTAACAACTAATTAGCTAATTCCAGTGCTGGGCCAAAATGTTATTTTTAGTCACGACCTACTAGTTTTGAGATGGAATTATTTGATTTGATTTAATACTCTTTAGTTTTGTGATACATCCGGCATACCCTTTTCCTTTACTATTCTGGCTTTAGCTGTTTCACCAAAGTCTAAACTCATTCTCCACCAGGTTGTGTCTGGTCACGTTAACTTTGTATTTAGCTTTTTAGTTAGAGCAAATTTAAAGTGAATTGATTGTTTAAAAAGTATAATATCAAGTATAATATCAAGTATAATATCAACAAAATCAACAGCATCACGTATGTTATGTTACTATTAATTATGTTACTTATTCTCTCCTATCTCCTTTGTCAATCTAAGTAAGAATAGAGGTTTTGTTTTTGTTTTTTAAATGTGAGTAAACCCAAAGTTGTAATTAGTTAAAAACAAAGAGTCCTTCTCTTTGCTTAATCCCCCTCCCAGGTTGAGCATCACGCTTGATGCTGGTTCACAATTTTTCACCTCCCTAACTGCATTGTCAGCCCTTCAAGCATGAGGTAATTGACAGCCTATAAATATGTTTATAATTACATCAAATTCCATGTTTGTACTGCCATGGAGGTTTGAGGCTCACAAAGAAACAGTTAACACCCATAACACCCATTTTTGTTTGTTTGTTTCCACAAGCATTTCAGTGTGTCATCAAACATAAAGTGAGGTTCATTATTTTGGGATAAATGTGGACACACAGCAGCAGAATGACACAAAGTTGCAACAGCTCTTGATACTCTAGCTTCCCTCCAGA
>VVHJ01038194.1:3181-17541 GCA_015107715.1 Tylochromis polylepis
GGTTAAATTTTCTGTTAAAAAAAAAAAAAAAAGTAAAAATGTGCGTGTAAAAATGCCCGACACACTTTTTAATGACATTTTTGCCTTCCCCAGTGCAAGGAGCACATTCTGTATGTGCAGCATGCCTTTTGTTTTCCAGGGATTTGAACTGCGGTTATCACATTATGGGTGAGAATCATACCTTTAGACCAATGAAGCAATGGAAAATTAGCAAAAATAGAAAACGTTATTTTTAGATACATGTAAAATCTAAAATGTGGTTATTTCTTGTGAGATCATGTCTTTATTTGCTTCATTTTAGTAAAAGTAACTCATGTTCAAGATTTAATAGATCAAGAGCTACTATGATCAGTTCAGTTTCACCCATGAAGGCAAAGCCATTCAGAAACACCAGTGCGCAAGTATAAATGCAAACAACTCTGCTACCCACCAAGGATACGCTTAAGTGCTTCCTAAAATTTTCCAGCTCTTTAAGAAACCACCACCACTTGGGATGGAATTTGTCATGTGGCAACCAAGAAGGTAACTTGCTGCAAAAAGGTAAACTTTGTCTTTCAATAATGAGTATACACTGCCATTCAGTGAAGTGAATGTCATGGCCTAGACTGTTATGTTTTGTTTGTTGAATTTGGGTTGGTTGCTGGTTTGAGTTTGTTATTTGAATTTTGTATTCTGCTTTGTGTTGGACTTTGTGTCTTTATCATTTATTTATATCAGCTAATAAAGGCTTCCTTTTTGTTTATTTTGTCTTCCTGTGTTTGACACTGACGTACATTGTACTAGATTATATTAATCCAGTAATTTAAGTGAACTTTTTAAGCGTTAACCTTTTCTACAATAATATTACTGTAGTAAAGTGCCCTTTGAAAATGCCATCAAATATTTTTTTTCTTAATAGGAACATTTGGTTTATTTAACATCAATATAAAACATTACAGGTTCTGAACTATGCTTTTCAAAGATGACTTTACATGTACCATTTGGCCTGTTCCATCAGCCTATGAACTTCTACACTGATGGGAAAAATCAATTAAATAATTGAATCAATGCTTAAGAATTCATAAAAATTTAATTAATAAAACTAATTGAAAACAGGTTGCAGAACATTCAGGTCAGAAGAGTGTCAGAGATTATCAACCCAAATGGGTCTAGGATTGTCAGGGCCAGAAGGCTGGTGTGTGGAGTGGACCGAAATGCAGACAAAAACCAGGCGTGAAAACAAAACTTCATTTAAACCAAAAGCGGGCTGTTTTATTAAGGCTGAAAAGAACAGAAAACCAAAAAGACAGGATGGAGGTAAACTATAACTGAACTGGGAAAGCTAAACTAACCTAAACACTGAACACTAAACACAAAGAATGCAGAAAATAAAACCTGGACATGGGAAACACTTGAACATAATAACCTGAAACGTGGCACATTGTGAACGGAGACATGGCGTAAGGAGAACAGATGATCTGACAATAAACAGAAGGAAACTGACACAATAAATCCACACGAGGGTAATTAGGGAGAGTGGAAACACATGGGAACACGGCTGAGACGAATAGACCTAATGACACAGACGAAGCAAAACAAAACACACTGCACAAAGGATGCGAGACGGTCAAAGTAAAATGGGAAACACCAAGACGCATAATAAATCACACAACTTGATCCAGGAGCCGGGAGGAAGGAATGCTCAGGGAAACTGGACAGACTGGGGAGACAATGGGGGGGGACACGAATAATGGAACACAGAAAACAGTTAAGGGAGAACAGGCAAAGAGAGCAAAGGAAAGAGGGACGCGGAGGGAGAGAGAAAGAGAGAGGGAGACATGACGGGCCGGTGAGGAGAACATGAAAGTACAATACAGACAGTGGAGACAAGAAATAATAATGAGACCACGACAAGAAAACAAATTAAACAAAGGAACACAAATAACCTCGGAAAACAAAAGGGAACTAAAACTTAACACTGAATAACAGGAAACTAAAACGTTACAACGTAAGGAAGTCACAAAAACACAATAATTCAAAATGCTGGACCAAATGACCCAGAACCATGACATGGATGACATATTTGGGCACTGCAGCAATAATGCTACCTCTCCTCACACAGATATCACTTGAACTTACAGTAAAATTCATTATTAACTGTTATTGTGATTTCTTTTTTTTCAGGGCGGGAGGAAATTTAACCATATTGAAGTGATAGTGACAGTGACAGGAGGGGAATAACCTTTGACTGGCTTATCTCCACCTTTAATAAATCACGACCAAGATGTTTTGTAGAGACAAATATTTTAATTTACTTTAAATCCTGTATATTTCGTGCAGTATCAATCATTTATTTTTCACTATAATGTAATAAAACATACATTCGCTATAGATGAATAAATCATCATTCCTTCAAATAAATATTTTTCATTAGAAGGAATGCCAAGAAAACAACTCTAAAATCTAACACAGAAACCTTTAACTGTTTACTTAAAAAGTCATTTCTCAAACTCACCATCTCAGTGACACATAATGGTTCATGCGAGTGTGAAGATATTTCATCTGTGGTATTCTTCCCTTGGTCAAGAATAAATTAGTAGAACTTAAGCAGAGAATGTTTAGACCAAAAAAGGCAAAGACAAGAAAGTACACTGGGCCACTCGTGTAGAGCTGAACCACTGTAACAGTGTTTTGGCCGCTGTCGCCACTCTGTTTTCTTTGTATTATTGTAAGGTCTTTACCTTACAATATAAAGCGCCTTGAGGCAACTGTTGTTGGGATTTGGCACTATAAATAAAACTGAATTGAATTGAATGAGGGGAGGGGGACACAGCCAGATTAACCTTGAAGAAGAATTAATTATACATTCATGCACTCTAAAGTAGGGGGGAAAAGCTAACAGGAACCAGAAATTAAATTATATAAAGATGTTAAACATACTTTCAAAAATGCAGCAGTAAAGAATTTCTCTTATTCTTTGTTTATCATCCTATTCCACCAACAATATGTCTCACATGTGTTGACCCAAACAAAGAAACCCAGCAGGACTCATATCAGGGGGAATCAAGCCAAGTTCAAGTCACAGTGGGGATCTTATGAGGAGAATCAGATTGCTGTTCTCAGCTCAGCATGAGAAGAGAGGAACCAGCCTCCCTTCTACTCCTCGCCATCGTTCAAAGGAAGCCTATCAGCCCAACTCTACAATGAGTATAATGCCTTGTTTGTCAGGAGGGGGACTGGAGGATGGTATGAAATACTTAAATATTTTAAAAACAGCAGCAATACAGAAATAAATTAAAATTTGTTAAATTTAAAAACATGCATCACATTTATACCTTTGCCTCAGAGTCTCTTATTTGTGTGCTGGGAATTTTAGCTATTAAATGTAACTGTTGTACAATTAAGGAAATGGTTAACAATAGTCAGTTTACCGGCAGCCACTGCTCTGGCTTGACTGGTGTTTTCACAAATGAATGGACCTAATTTGGCCCATGTATGCTTTGGCAATGTGTCAAATAACTATTCCATTCCAATAAAGCACCCAGTGAACTGGTTTAAATGGAAATGAACTGAAAAGAAATTTTTGATTCATCCACCAAGAAAAACAATGGAGGGAAAAAAAGAATTTGTTTAATGTTGAACTAAGAGGAACCATGAGAAAAGTGAATATGACGAAGCAGCTCTGATTTGGGAGAGATTTTTTTTACCCTTTCTCTTGCAACCCTCCCAAGGACTTTTGTCTCCTTCCAGTGCCAAACTGGAGATCTTTACATGTTTACCAATACATTAACCCCTACTGTATATTATGAAAATCACACATTTTGAGGATTTATAAAAATTTACAAAAGTAAGTATTACTAGTGCTAACATGTATAATCAAAAAGCCATACACTCATCAAAAATGTAATCTTTCTTTTATAAGCACGTCATAAAAGAACTATCTGGTCCTTAGCAGGTATTAGAATTAGCCAATACAACCTCAGTTGATCAATCCCAACCCCATGTAATATTACACCATATCATTATTTATTTAACAAAAACTAAACCAAAATGTGGAAGGAATGTATGAAAAATTTGAAGCACCTATAATAGCACCTTTAGTTGATCAGCTTAAGGACATGGATATTCTAGGTGCTTTTCAAGAAGGAGAAGAGGAAACAAGAAAACTAGATCACCTTATGCTGGTTTTTTAAAGAACGCTCTATGGCATTTATTACAACACAACACAACAACCCACATTCAACCCACATTACTTTCTGTTATCAACAACTCTAATGATTTGGAGAATTTTGACAATACTTTTGGGACAACCCCCCACCCCCAGTCAGTCAGTTCAGTTTCTATATTGGTCCATTTGTATCTGTTGTTCCAGTTCTACCTCCACCAGCCACTCTGGTTTGGTGAGGAAAGAAAAAAAAAATAAAATGCGGTGTTAAAGTGGAAAATAATGATAAAAAATTTAAGAGCTCTGAGAAAAAAACTTGACCAATCTACCCAGGTAGTGTGTGTATGTGTGTGGGTAAGCTCAGTGCATATCTATATAGTTTCGTAGAATCCTCGTTCACCGTCTTCCTGGGTGATAAGTCTCTGGGAAAAGAACTGCAGATTTTACCGCAGTAAAATGATTGTATCTCTACAGTTTAAACATTTAATAAGCTTTCTGCCTGCACACAGTGGATAGTGAAACCAATTGTATTATCATAAATACATTATTTTATATTTATTACTTTATTTTTTTATTCTCATTACTTTATTATTATAGCACTAGGAATAAATAAGAAGGGAAGGATTCTGGATCAGCACCATGATGAAAATTTGTAGCCATAGTATATACAGTATTCTGGAGAAGGTATAAAATGTCACTGTATATGCGTGTGTGTGTGTGTGTTTTATGTGTAAAAATTATTACTCATGGTATAACATTGTCCAGACATGCCCTGTAAGGACATGAGGAGGAAACAGTGACAAAAGGAGCTGTGTGGGTGCTGAAGGCAGTGGATCCCTCAGCAGCTGGATTACAAAGAGCACAGGTAACAATAACACATGGACCAGTTGTTGAATAGCAGAGGTAGTCAAGTATAAAAACAACAATAAACACAACTGCAATGTTTTGGTTCTATAACATTTTCTATCCTTACTTTATTGTGGATTAGGTGCAATAACAAATTGGTTGTTTGTTTGTTTTTTAGTTTTGAGATCCTTCCCAGACGCCTTAATGCCCACTCACATCCTGGGCCGTTTGACCTCAGGTAATCACATGATAGGGTGGGGCTAGGTTTCACAATGGGTTCACGCGAAACCTTGGATGAATGAGAACCTTCACAGACATCGTGCATAACAGTTTAATTGAAAACGCAAATCCCCCTCAAAAAAAGGCAAAGCTGAAAATATTCGCACAAAAGTTTCTGTCATCTTATTTTGAAATAAACTGATTTATATTTTGACTTGTATGTGCTGCATATGTGTGCATGCTCACACCAAATGTACCAAAACCCACAAAAGAAAACTCGGCACTGAGCAGATCAAAATGCTTTGCTGCAAAGCAGAATTTGAAACAAAGTGCCTCAAACAAATAATGAAGTACAGCAGCTGAAATCTCTGGTCCTTTACTCACCATAGCCTGGGGCCGACAAAGGCAGGGAGACGTGCAAAGGAAGAAAACAAGAAGAAAGAAAAGGTTAGAGACAAAACAAACAGGTTCCCCTCTGAGAAGACCAGCAGCTTTTACCCTGAAACCAACAATTCACTGCTTGCAAACAAATTATCACACAGCGGGTGCTGCTGTACAAGTGCTACTTTAAGCACCTGGCTTGCAAATTATCAGTCTTTAAGAATAAAATCAGGTGATTGTAGCATGCACAACGCTTGCATCAGTTTTTATTATTGCCGCTTTACATACTGAAGACCTGCAATGGGCCATTACAGCTGAAATCCATAAGTAAAGTTATGGCAAAACATCTCGTGCACCACAGCTACAAAGAGAAACAAAAACTGAGCGCTAGACAAAACACCGCAACATGGAAAATCCTCTTAATACACATTTCTGCAATCAGTATATGGAAAAAAACAAAACAAATGAGAGCGCTACGGTTGCTTTGGTGACCATCATTAGTCCAACAGTGTCTACTCTAGCAAAAGCTTGGCACTGAAGCTCATGAATCTGAAAGGGGACTATTATGCTTTGATTTATTTTCTGACTTGTATATATTGGTACTGTACAGGGTTAGTAATCCCTGTGAACCACAAGCTCAACCTTCAGACTGCTGTGAATGGTTTCAGATTTTTTTTTTTTTTGATCAGCCTTACATGGTAACTCTGAAGCACACTTTTGGCTGTGAGCACAGAAGCCCCACCCTTCCTTTGCTGACCCTCTGCTGCTCAGACCTTTGGTTTATGGTAGCAGCCAATCAGAAGAAAGATAGCAACCTCCCATTCTTAATTAATAGTCTTAATTGATATGTCAACCCACCCTTTGCTGTAACAGTTTCAACTCTCCTGGGAAGGTGTCTCACAAGGTTTAGGAGTGTTTATGGGAATTTTAGGCCAATCTTCCAGATGCACATTTGCAAGGTCAGACAGTGATGTTGAATTAGAAGGCCTGGCTGGCGGTCACAACTCTAATTCATCCCAAAGGTGTTCTGTTGGGCTTAGGTCAAGACTCCGTGCAGGCCAGTCAAGTTCTTCCACACCAAACTCTCTCATCCATGTCTTTATGGACCTTGCTTTATGGCAGTGCTGTGCAGGGTCCAGGAAGGGTCCATCCCCAAACTGTTCCCAAAACGTTGAGTGCATGAAATTGTCCAAAAATGTCTTGGTATGCTGAAACATTAAGAGTTCCTTTCACTGGAACTAAAAGGCCGAGCCAAACGAATGGAAAACAGCCCCACACCATAATCCCCTCTGCACCAGATTTTACACTTGGCACAATGAGTTGCTGTCATTCCCAGTCACTTTCACTTTGTTATAATACCCCAAACAGTTGACGGTGGAATATTTAGCAGATTGGAAATTTCACAACTAAACTGCTGGAATTCACTGAGCTCCTGGGAGTGACTCATTCTTTCAAAATGTTTGGAGAAGCAGTCTGCATGCCTAGGTGCTTGATCTTATACACCTGTGGCCATGGAAGTGATTGCAACACCTAAATTCAATGATTTGGATGGGTCAGTGAATACGTTTGGGAATATAGTAATATAACTAGACCTTTACTTCGGTCAGTAATGTCAGTAATTAGAAATGCAAAATAATTTTAGATATAATCCAATATGAAATGAATGTTGGTTGGGGAAACTTAATTAAGCGCGTCGTTCATTGTTCACAGCAGTGCCACATGACTCCATCATTGTAGTTAAATAATAAACCCGTTTTATTTTTCTCATGTGGGAGATTGTTTAGCTTGCTCAGTCACTACTGGCTGACATTTTCAAACTGGTACTTCTGCATATTCAAAGACAAGTCAGTTTACAAACAAAAAGGTGACCATCTTTATTTTAATTAGCTGATCGAGTTCACGGTCAGAAAGGGTCAAAATTAAAATGTCACAAGGAAAATATTGAGTGTTTGCTTACCAGTTCACTAACGAGGGGAATGGGCCTTCTCTTGCGGAGATCTGGCATGCTGTCAATGCCAAACGGTGTCTTCCCCCTGTTCACAACAATCGAACGTGAAAATGTGCTGATCAGTTTTTAAGTAAGGAAAACCCAGAGTACGGCATACCCTCGCGAAGCTGCGATTCAGAGTTCACGGCCTTAGTCGTTTGCAGATTTTTCCTTAGAACCTAACTACGAATTGTTCGTTGAAATTTCACGAAAACCACAAGTATCCTCCGAAATTTTTATTTTTTTAGAGGAAAATGTAGCTTGTGATGGCGAAATACCCCTGTACTCAGAGGCGGGAGATTTGAAAGCAGCCAGTCTGAGAGTGTTCTACATCTCTGCTTATTGCATCTCCGGCAGATGCAGTCCAGCATTCTCGCATCATAACAGTCTTCTTAAAGCCCTAAGATGGCGCTCAAATTTAGGGTTTAAACTGCAATAATGCATTTTATGACCACATCCAAAATTTGCAGTTTTTCACAATTCACGGGTGCTCTAGGAACGTGACACCTGCGCATTTCTAGGGTCGACTGCATCATACTAGCTGACTTGCGCGCGCACACACACACACACCAGAAGACCTTTACTGACCCTGGCTTGGCCCACGGGTGCTTGCTGAGGTCACCATCTTGATCTCGGCTCTGAAAAAGAATGTCATAGGTCATGCGTTCAGCTATTTGGTCTGGCTTTACTGGATTCATAACAGTGGTGCATGCACATGCACAAGCATGAGATATAGAAGAAAGTGAAAAGGAAATAACAAGACAGAAGCACGGGGACTCAAATGTGTTGGTTGAGTTTCAGTACTGCATGCCAAACAGGACTCTGCGATCAATCGAATTGTCGTCATGCATGTATGGGCCTCATTAATGTGGTTTCACCTCGTAAAGTAAACACAAATAACATGTGCTCCCAGAAAACACAAACCAAACATTTACCATGTTTTTGGTCAAACAGAAAGAAAACACCACAGTGACTAACATGTTTCATCACTTTTATGTCCTAATCAGTGCTGGCATTACTGCATATACATTAAATTAAAAAAAATTAAATATAGACACAGGCATGATGAAAATGTTCAATAATACAGGAAAAAAAGTTACAGAGAGAACGGTTTCTTTAAAAATACTCCGTTCATAATTTTAATGGGAGAAAAACCACGAAATAGGTAACCTGATCTCCATCTTGACTTCCATCTGTAAAACAGCACAGAAGAAAAAAAGGAAAACAAATGGAAAACAGTCACAGACTAGTTTGCGAAATAACAAGCCGCACCCTGGATTATTCATTTTGTTGTTAATTCTTGAGTAATGTTAAAAGCAGCACAGTTGCTGAGCTATCAGATAGATGGGGTCTGAGGTCATGAATGTTTCATTAACATGTATAATTTATCATGAAAATGACTCTTAATATTTCGCTTCTCCTTCCTCTTTAATGTGAGACTGGCTTTCCAAGGAGATAATTAATGTTTTCTAATTCAGCAAATGGCCACTGCTGATGCCTTAGAGGAGTAAGGGACTGTTGAGTGGCAGGTGATACATTACTCTCAAGGGAGAAGAAAACTGTAGTGCCAGCGGAAAACGTTTGGTACGGTAAATACCCAAAGGAATTTTTTGGTACTAGGGCTTATTCACAACCTCTGAGTGAACGTATTTAAAGAGGACACCGGCGGGTTAAGCTTTCATCAATGAAAACGATGCACTGCAACCAACACGGATCAAAGAGTTTCAGTAACGGGAAGAGGCTTTGATGACAGGAAGGTGGGAAGGAAAAGTTTTCCTGTTTGTTCTTCTAGAAACACTTGTGTTCACAAAAAAGTTAAATGATGACTCAGTTACCATTAATAGACACCTGAATAAATTAAAATACCCATTCTCCTTTACTGAAAAGATGAAACATTTGAATTGAATTGAATCAGTGGTTCATCTACTCTAATCACAAAAAAAAAAAAGCAAAAAGCAAAATAAAACAAAACACGCATCAATCAGATGATATTATCCAGTCCTGACTTGGAGTTAAATTATGATTAACGGAATCAGTTTGATCAATTAAATTCTATGTTTTTGCTAAATTCTATCTTTAACACAGCACATCTCAGAGTGGAATACAGTTTAATAAATCCAACATTGTCCGGTTAATGTCCGGTATTGGCCGTTGCCCTAAAACAATGTATTATTACTGGCATTGATACTGAAAAATGTGCACAACCAAATAAAATGCATGCAATAAAACAACAGATGAGCCCAGCTTTAAATGTCATGTAATGACTACCTTGCTCAAAGTCATCCTGAGAGAAGGTGGACATGCTGGCAAGGTTGCGCCTGGTCTCCCTCTTCTCACGCAGAATCTGCTGAAAGCTCCTCAGACACTTGAGCCTGCGCTCATCCATCTGGCTGATCTCTGTGGATGGCTCTGCTGCATCTCCTTCTGGTTTGTCCTCTGAAGCTATAGCGGTGTCTGTGCTAGTTTGTTGTGGTAGTGGGACATCAGTTTGCCCTTGCTCTTCCACGGCTGCAGGTTCATCAGCCAAAACAGAGGCCGACAAGGAATCTGCAGTGGTACATTGCGAAAGCTGAGCTTCTTTAATGCTCACATCTGCAGGGGTTTCTACATGTTGTTCTGTAAGGCCATCGGGTTGAGGCAGTTTTGCAGCACTACTGCAAATGGTGTCAGGGCAGACTGGGAGTTCCTCAGGACACGGTGGGACGTTGTCAGAAAAAGGGTGTTGGTACGTTTCTGTAGACTCCAATGTAAGGCTGTTGTTGGCTTCTTTAAGCATAGGCTCCACATAGAAAGTATCTAATTTATCTACAGTGCTGGTTATGCTTTCCCTAAAAGCAATATCATCACTACCAACCACATCGCCTTTTTGGGTTATATCAGATGTTTGAACCAATTGTGTCTCATAGCAAAAAGGTTTTGAAGGCAACTGAATTGTAGGCAGATCAGAAGGCATTGATATTTCAAAGTCTGTTTCTTCAGGATTCACAGCTCCAGGTGCTTCAAGTTTGCGCAACGCACCCCGCAAGGCAGAGCTAAAATCAAGTACTGCTCTACCTATGCGTTTGACATTGAAACCCCCAGCTTGGGGATCTGCATTGCCAGGGTGAGAGAATTGATTTCCTAAGCTTTGGTTACTGGCGTCAGTCATGCAGGATGCCTCAGTCCATGTCATTGCTGAAGACTCTTCGTACGCTAAATATGTTTCAACTTGACAAGTTGTTGTAAAACTCAGATCAGCTGATTGCCTAAAGTCTGATTCCTCTGCTTCAGCATCATGCCCATCAACTGAATGGTAACCAGAACTTTGAGGGTAGGACAAATCAGCAGCACATTCATATCCTACAGTGGAGTTTTCACTGCTGGGATCTGTCGATCCATGAATCCCAGACTGGTTCTGAGGACGTCTCCTTCGCGGCTGCCATTCCTCCCTGCTAGAACTGCTGGCGGGTGAGTTGTAATGCTTTCCAGAGTGGATAGAGAGATGTTCTGAGCTTGCTGTAGAACACTGCCCAGATGTACCATATCCCGCCGCACCACTGTATTGCTCCCAGCTCCCAGCTCCTTCACAGCAAAGAGGGCTCACACCTTCATGCTCCCTTATGTAAGCAGTTTCCCTATGCCACACGGATTCCCTAGGGCCACTGTGTGTTGGTACAGCATTAGTCCAATGTTCCTCTCCATCACGAGTTCTCTCTTGCTTTCTTCCATGACTAGATGATGGTCTTTCTATGTCTGATTCAGATTTGGAACTATGACCAGAAGACAAAGAGCTGGTGCTTAGGCAGTCTTGACCATCCTGCCTGTCAAGGTAGCCAAAGCTGAGTTTTCTTGCTATAGCGCCTACTGGGATATCAGAGCTATGCTCAGAGGTATCCTCTGGTTCCTCTAGTTCCCGATGATCCGCTGATTCAGCGATTGGGGACACAGTCGAGTCTTCTGCCTGGGATAGCAGTAATTCTCTATGTATGCTATGGGGCTCATTGCATACTTGAGGGAAACAATTTGACTCCGACTTTGGCATTGCACTACCTAAACTGCCGTAAGCACTTGCAGGCCTCCTGCGGCAGGATGGGCCGTCTTTGCACCCTACCCCTGACCAAGTACCTGCATGGGCTCCAGGCTTGTTGCTAGAACGAATGCCCTCAATCTCCAGCAACACAGCATCTACACACGATGATACTTCCTCAACTGACCCTCGAACTGAGGTCAGGTAATCCCTGAGGTCGGAGATTTCCTCCTGGATCTTGTTGATCCCCCTCAGCTCTTTTAGAATGTGCTCGATGATGGCACTTGACTCCTCCTCTTTATCTTCATCTTCTTCCAGCAGCGTACCAGGGAGAGGTCTGTTAAAATTGTAGTCAACACAGTCACCAGTAGAATAAGGTCTCTTCGGCCGAATACGGGGTGAGGCAAAATTCCTTCCTGCTGTTGATACAAACTTCTTGCCATTCACGTCTGGACCAACCGGAGCATAGTGCTGGGGTGGCCGTAATTGCTCAGGAGCGTCCCGAAGTCCTTCTTCGAAGGAGATTCGTTTAATATTTGCTGGTGATCTACAGCTTTTATGCTGCAAAGTGCAGGGTATTCTTATACACCCCTCTCTGTTCAGTTCCACCTCTCCTACACATGGTGGCCCAGATGCTACGCCATGCGTTTTAGTGTTTGAAACTATGGGGGAATACACTTCAGCCCTCGGGCTAACCTTTGGATATATGCTCCTGCGCTCCTTTCTGCTCTCATGTGTTTCTCTTGCCTCTTCTTCCTCAATACCTGCATAATAGAGGTGGGAATCTGGGACATGGTGGTCTGCAGATCCTTGCAATAAACGATGTATTTTGCCCCGAATAACTAGTGCTACCCTGGGGTTTGGAGCCCTCTTCTTAGGTGGGTGAACTTTTGACTTTGCGCCTCCTTTAGGGGAAACACCTGCTCCATGTTGTCCATTGAAACGATTCTTGGAGAACATATTCTAAAGAGAGCAGTCTGTCCTTATCTAGTTCCCCACATTGTCAGTGGGAGATGTATACACTTGAAGTATCATAGTTCGTTAATAAAGCCTGTCGGAAGCTTATCCAGCCCAGCCACTCAAAGTCAGTGGCCCCATGACTAAAATGGGAAGACAAAAAATAAAATTTGTAAAAATTAAAAATACTCTGTCATCATTAGATAAGCAAAGATGTCACGCTCATAACAAGTTAATGAACGTGTATTCTTTAAAAAGAAGCATGCACACTAATCCACGCATATAAAAAAAAGCAATCCTCTGTTCCCAACACATTTCCTCTCCTTGCTCTCCACGAGCCTTAAAACATGCCCTTGCTGTACCGGAACGATGAGGTTAAATCAACCCTTCAGAAAACAATTGTTATGTCAGAACAGCCTGATCGGGTCAGATCAATCTGAACATCAAAAACTAATTAAATTTGCTGTTTATCAAATATTTATATGTTCAAATTCATACAATTAATTTAATTATTAATTTTGTAAATGTTAAATTAGAGGAATATCTGAATAATGAGAATGCCAAGAACTTCAAATAGGAAAGATTATGTCGTAGTGATGTAAGCTCCAGATCATTTAAAATCCTTCCAGCTTCAAGCACTTGCACCAAATATAATAATGAAATGGTTACTATTTAAAATTGCAAAGCTCCTTGGGCAGACAGACCATGTTGTTGCAATGCAAGGTATGACAACTGCTCTTTCCTAATCCACTGCATTCACTGCAACTTGACAATATTCAGTGACTGATGACTAAAGCAGAATGTCAAAACACACGCTTGTGTCTTTCAGAGATGCACATTCAGCAATAGACGGACATACGCTGTAAAATTAACATAGTTTTCTGTTCTATATCCAGGGAACTCAAAAAGTACATTTCGAAATAATGGACAAATCCATTCGACCCCTTCAATTGTTAGTAAGAAAATATTGAACAGAAGAGGACTGAACAGTATTGTGTAAAGATTTTGGCCCATCACCCTCAAACTACAGACTTAATCAAATGCATTGACTGTCCTACAGGGAGTGCTTCATACTGATCGCAATTAGAGCAAATGCAAGTGTCAATTGCAAAAATCACATATGAACCCAGTTCCACTACATCAACAAACACACTCACATCGATATAAAAAGATGAGCCAATGTTTAAATGCTTTCAAGATGGACGCGTGTGCTTTTTTAAAATAATTTATCAAATCCTAAATGCTGAAATCTAAAAATAAATATCATTATTCATGAAAACAGACCAAGCACATGATGGTGGTTGCTTTTACATGTGATGAATGTTACAGACAGGCTATATAGGATTACAGGGTAATTACTTGATATTTCAAAAAGGGGAAACTATAAGTCAGCCAGCTAATAGGAAAAATGAAGATTTATTTTCGAAGCTTTAACGCAATCTAAATGTTCTTTTGACCATTTTAGTGATAATCCTTAATATCTTTTTATTGCAGAACCGACAATGAATTTTTATGAATAAACTTCTAGCAAGGATGAAAGAGCACATGAACACAGGTGCCCAATAAAAAAATATTATTTTTTAGTCCATATGAAAATTCCTATAATGATGGAGGGAGCATTAAAGGATAATTAAAGGCCGTTATAGAAGGATAAATGAGGACAGACACGGAAAATTTCAGATTCAGTTAAAGTGCTTCTCTCACAGCAGAGACGCTCTGTTTTCTGGAGCTTGATTTAGAAACTGACACTGACTGACACTCATCCTTAGTTTGGTCTTTGCTGAGCTTACAAAAAGCTGGGCATATTCTCAAATGAGCAC
>VVHJ01038197.1:4406-17932 GCA_015107715.1 Tylochromis polylepis
CCAGAATGTTTTTTTTTTTTTTTTTGTAATAGTAGCAGTAACAGCTATTTAGCTACTTCCTTGCTAACTTTTTGCTACCAAAATCCTATTTTAAGCCACATCAGTGTTTATTTTTTTCCATCCTTAAGTGAAAATTTGCTGTGCAATTTGATTATTGATTAAAAATAAATGACTCTTTAGCTAATGTTAGCTACCACTGCTCACTATTGATGGCGTTTTTTAAAAAATTAATCAAAGCATCCATCCTGACTTCTCTTACATCCAAAAACACCTCATTTTTAAGATTTTGGGAGAATATTCTACAGAATGAGAATCATACAAATTCACACCTTAAAGCCAAACGCTCCTAAAAAACTGGAAAAATATCAACAGTAAATTTCTCTAGATTAGCTGCAAAAACTGCTCGTTTTTTATTTTTGCTGTGTAAAAATATAAGTGAGATAAAAATACAAAGCTTTATGGAATCAGAGGGGACGGCTGATAGTCGAGCTGTAGATCATCAATAAGGTCGCGAAAGAAGAAAAGTGCACTGAAAAAAGCAATCAGATTCACAAGCCATTTAATCTTGAATTCAGTCAGTAAAATCATACAAAAGGTGTGGAAAAAGGTCAAAAAGGAGCCACAGTTTGACTTGGAGAACAGATTTCAGCTGAGTAACACCAGAATAAATAAAATATTTCACCTTGTTTCTGTAACGTGAGCTCTAAATACAAGATTAACTGACTTGCAGAGGTGAATATTTTCAGGAAGGAAGGGAAGAAGAAGGGTGGTGAAAACGAGGTAAGAAGAGAACAGAGTGAAGCTATACATGGCAGCTGTATTGATCGGCTGTATTAGTTTTATAGGGTGTTATTGAAGTACTACAGACTAAGCGTGTCGGCCACACGCCAGGCTTCATTGTCTCTAAAATGCAGCAGTGCGCTACGTGTAATTATCATGTACACAAAAAAAAAAAATACCCCCACTCCCAGCTAATACATCTGCATAGCAAAAAAAAGAAAAAAAGAAAGAAAACAGCAAATAAATAAAATAAACACAGAAAAAAAATCTTTCCAAACCGTCATCAACTCAAACCCTGTCTTTTTCTGTGGCTACTGATTCTAAAAGATAATACAGAAGTAGTTTTGATGCAAGACTTGTTATTATTACTTTTTTTGTTTGTTTCTTTTTATTTTTTAGAAAAAAATTCTGTTTCTTCATGAAGCGCACTTCCTACTTCCTCTTGGTCCGGTGGCGGTGGTGGTGGTGTGGGTGTCATATAGGCCGGTTAGTCGTCGTCATCGTCAACCACGGGGTCCGTGTCCCAGCATGTGATGTCAATCTCTGAAAGCATAAAAACACACACAGACACACAGATGTTTACTTCACCCTGCACGCACACATCAAACTGATGTTTAGCAAAACTAGGAGGCTTATTTTAGCGCGATAGTGTTTGGTGCATTCACACCAAATGTGACGCAAAAAAAACATGTTAGTGATTCGATTTGCCTGCCAAAATCGACAATTAGAAATGGAGCTCAATGGTTCAACTTTGGTTTTAGACGGAGATGAAAATGGAAAAAGGACAGAGTTTTGGAGAAAAGTGATGAAACTGTAGGACTTAATGTTAAAATATGTTTCTGTAACTTAACTCCAGCTATCGGTTATACTCCTCGGACCACTGGCAAATATTCACTGACCAATCAAGCTCAAAAAGGCTGTGAAGACTCACGATATCCATACTTTCAAGACTCAAAGGAACACTCAGACCTTGAGACTGGCTGGCGACCTCGTGTTGTGAGGGAAAAATATGTTTTCCCAACCGGCTGAGTCTCGGTAGAAGACACAAATCCCTTTAGGGTTGTTGTCACGAAGGGTATTAAAAATCTACCAAATCAAATATGCTGAGGCAACTACCTGGGAATAAGGGAGTAGCCAAAAGCAGCTTTATTTCAGCAGATTGTCTCACCTGGTGGCTTGTTATAAAAGACCGTTGCGGGTTTAGCCGAGGACTCCTCTGATGTCCCGAATTCCTCCTCCTGTGATTGGCTGAAATAGCCCTCACTTGCCTAAAACACCATCAGAGAGACAGAAGATGAGCGAAACACCGACTAATCAACTGAGAATCTGAATTTTTGTTTCTGGAGAGCACCGGGAGCATCACCTGGCTCACCTGAGTGCCTTCTTTCAGCAGAGCCTCCCCATTGGTCATCAGCAGCTGTCCGTCATCCAGCTCCTGGACCTCCCCGGACGCATGCTGCAGTGCATGCTGGTAGCTGAGGGTCATCTGATCAGAACCCGTCACGTCCACCAAACTGGACGGGTTGTCTTCGGCGCCAGTACCCGAGCAGAAAGTCCCATCCATCATCTCGTCAAAGCTGAGGAGCGGCTGAGGCCGGCCGCTGGCGGCAGCGGTGCTGGGCGGGATGTTGTCATGGAGGACATCTCCCATTAGGTCCACCAGATTGGAGGACTGGGTGGGCTGTTCGGTGTTGGCTGGAGGGTCGGAGCTGCCGTCCCACAGGTCAACCAGGCTGTCGGTGCCGAACTCGCACGCAGAAACACCGGAGGAGTCGCGGGCCTGCGGGGCGACGCTCTGCACGGGCTTGGTGGGCGTCGACTCCTGGACCGGAGGTTTCTGCTCCTGCTTTGGCACCGAATCTGAAGAAAACAAGAACAACAATTTAATTTTAAAAAATGGAGTCACTTTTAATGATAATCAGTTGTTTTTAATTACCCAAAAAAAGATTTTTAGTGGATTTCTGTTTTAGAAAAAAACCCAACAGAGCACCCTGGATGAGGCGAATGCTGCTGAACCTTCAACTAACATAAATAAACTAAAAACAGTGTTTGTCAGGTTCTGGGGACTCGTTTTGGTTTTATAAATGGTCAGAATAGTTATTTAATGTGAACCCAACAGTCTCACGAAAGTTCGTGAAATAATTACGACCTCTAATCCATGGACATGATTTTCAAAAGTAATATTTCCCTTTTTTAAAGGGTGAAAATGTCAACATTTGGAGTTTGGAGGGATGAGTGGTGGCATGGTATTACATTAAAAAAAGGTGCTGGGCAGGGTGCATTTTGTCCTACATCGCTCATATTTGTCCCAACAGCTGAACGAATGTTATATTCTATAAATATATTCTATTATTCTATTATATTCTGTTGTCTGATTGGTCGGCAGACGTCTTACCCCAGTCGTCTACGCGGTCTTCCTCCTCATCCCTGCTGTAGTCCTCTTTGATGGGCGTGGTGACTATTTTAGGAATGGGTGACACGGTGGCCATGTTGCGCTCTGTGCTCACTTCATCGTCATTGTCTAAAGGGTCAAAAAGAAAAATTATTGAAGGGAAACTTATAGCAGGTGTCACCAAAAATCCTCCAAGACTTTTACCCATGAGCAGGTGTGTCGAGCTAACACAGAATCTGATGGTTTTATTGCACGTTTTATCTGAAGTTCACACTTTTGTAAGGGTTAGTTCAGCTAAATGAGGGTAACAGGTGAGTCTGATCAGGTGAACCTCCACAGTCACATCCTGTGTTACTTCAACACATTAAACATTGCACAAAATCGTAGCAGCCACATGAATTTTGTCATCACATGACCAACAGACAGGCAGATTCAGTCACTGCGCCCAGTTTCAGACTCATCATCTGTTCTGTCAAGAAATTTACATCGTCAGCTGAGCCAATCAGGTGTCAGATTTTAAACTGTTGTCCGGTAAACAGGAGGGAAAAAAATTGTACTTCTCCAAAACATCATCACTTTGTT
This sequence comes from Tylochromis polylepis, assembly GCA_015107715.1. Taxonomy (NCBI): domain Eukaryota; kingdom Metazoa; phylum Chordata; class Actinopteri; order Cichliformes; family Cichlidae; genus Tylochromis; species Tylochromis polylepis. Next base: position 8,161 of record VVHJ01038197.1, read on the forward strand.
TTCAGCCAGCCCCCTCAGTGTGTTATTTATGTTTAATGTACTGGCAAAAAGGATCATGGGATATTTCCATTTCAGTACAGGCAGCATCATGCACTCAGTTGTGAATGCCATTATTTCAGTGAGACGTCCACAAAGATAGCTTGGTATCTCTGAAAGTTTTAATGAAAAGTGAATAGACAGTGAGCAAAAAAGACTGAATGGCTGAGTAGTCTTTTTTCCTTGAGGCTGAGTGCTTCCTCTTCTGTGGTGTTTAATGTCTTATAATGCGGCTGTTTAATGCCGGAAGCTTGAGACAGAAGCAGTTAGGGTGCAGCAATAAGGCGCTTACAAACTCAGGCAATAAAGTGACCAAATGCTGCTTCTCTGGACAGCTGAAGCAAATGAGGAGTGAGGATCTCTGGTCGGTCATGACAGAAACCAAGACACAGCCACAGTGATCCAGTGGGTCATGAAACAGGAGCAGATATCTGGCAAAAGTCACTGATATGTCATTACGACATACCAACACATTGTGGGTGAGTCACAGCTACATCAGGTACACACATCCAGCAACAAACACCATCACAGTGTCAGTTATAATCACGAGAATCACTTCCACAATGTCATTTCTCTAGATGTTTGATGAAGTTGAGCTTCATGTTGCATTCGAAAAGCAGAACGAGACTTCCCAGATCACAAGCACAACAATGAGGAATGACAGTTTTGTTTTGGGAGGTAATAAATGACTTGACACAATTCACCTGGAGGTAGAAAACCTGATGAACAACCCCTGATGACGATATTATCAGCTGTGTTTATTCCTATGTTCAGCACTTTGGTCACTGGTTGCTGTTTTTCAAGCGCTTTATAAATAAAGTTGGCTTGGCTTGGCTAGTAACTATTTGTCGATTTACTGGTATCAGGCATTTATAACGACCAATAAATGAAAATTTAAAAAGTAAAGAAGAAACATGGAAACACTTCAACCATAAGGCATAGTTTATCCACCAGAGGGCACTCTGCAAATTTTCTGGTGGCAAAACACGTTTGGAATGCCACAAACAAGAATAGTCGGGCAGAATATAAAGTGAATGAATAACTACACGTAACAAATGTTAGGAAAATCTACTGATATTTTGTGTCTGAAAGAAAAAAAATCTATACCTACAATCTATACCTACATCTATACCTACATTATAATACTGAACCAAATATCCGTCATCAGTATTGTATCCTACATCATTCTTTTTGACTGATTTTCACCTAACAACAGCCAGCAGCTACTTGCTAACTGGTAATGTAATACGCATTTTTCCATAGCAACCAGTGGTTGTTTAGGGGGTTGTTGACCAGTCTCTTGCACTGTGTGACTGAGACCTTAGTCAGAAGTTAGCAGGTCAGCTAGCTAGCTGATATCTAAACATGATAGGTCCAGCATTTAATGGAGATGAAAACCTAAATACCTACAAACTGTAGTGTTAGTGAAGTTAGGCTGCACACAGTTTTTAAACCAAATGACCAATGATACTTCTTCAGTACTGAGCCAGTGTTAGCTAGCCAACTAGCTAACAGCTAGCTAGGTTGTTTTTTTAGACATTGCTGCCTAATTTTTATCTTGTGTTAAGAATTAAGTTTTACCTGAAGTCACAGGCATGGTAAGTTTAAAATGTTCACTAAATGCTGTAGCTAGCTCTACAATCACTGCCAAACACTATAAATATAATTTCTACTCAGTGCAGATACATTTACAACACCACTATTCTGCCGACATTTGTGCAATGTACACTTCAACTTCACCTTATGTCCATAGTTTTTATAGTGTACACGATTAAAGTGAACTTTAATCTATATTTCATATCTTACCTGGTGGCTAGCTACAGCGCTATGGTGAGGCTAATATAAATAGACTGGCACAGGTAAGATGGAGGATGAGGGTTAAACAAAAGAGAAGTTCATGTTTAAGGTCTCCGATGGGCGCCATCCTGTGACAGGAAGAAGACGCCAAAAACAGAACAAACTTCAGCCAAGAGAATGCTTGAGATGATCTGTCAACACCACAAGATTAGTCATTAACATAACGCTGCGGGGTTTGGATTACTCATTGGGATCTTAATGTCCATACTGAAATACACAGCGAGGTTTTACTGAGCTGAACGACGTGCTGCACATGAACAGTGCTAATAAAAATTCTCTTAGAGGCAGAGATGACGACTGAATAAAAAAGCTCCCGGTAAAAAACAAACAAACACGGCATTTGTGAAAGTGTAAAGATGAGAGCTCCATCTTAGACCTGCAAACAGCATCGTCAGAGGGTTGATGTGTCATCGCTTAACAGGCGGGAGGTAAACAGTGTTTTACTTTCACCGAGCATAATAACATACACATGCAATTATACACACATACACACACAGTGAAGATCATGAAGGTGGTCTGCATGATTTTATTTCTATTAACTACTAAACAGACCCTAAACAGGTGACTCCATCTTTCATGTTTTCCTGTAATCCTGGTACTCTGAGGGTCCATTATTGAAATATCTGCCTCCATCTGGATAAGACAGTTTTATTTGTGATGTACTGACGATGACACTGGTAAAGCCAACCAGCAGCAAAGGGATTTGCTGCTTTTAAGGAGGACCTCTAATGGTTTTCCTTATTTCCTGTTCCTGTGGTTGATGCTCATATAAAGTTTCCAAAGTTGTGCTGAAATATCCTCGTGCCCTCTGCAAAATCAAAGGTTTCTGGACTAAACTTAAGACGTTAAGAGGCTCTTCAGGAGAAGTACAGTGCTCTCTGGAAAACTGGCTCAGCCATATAAAAACCACCGTTATGGTCTTTAACCTGATTGACATCGAAGTTCCACATTCAAACATTCACAGGCCGACTGATGGCAAGGGCGACCGAGTGACGGCTCGACGGCGTTACACACAAACACACACACACACGCAAACACTCACAGTCGGTCGGGATTAAAGATGGCAGCAGGAGTGTGTTTATGAGTGTGTTTGTGTGCAGTCCAGGACCAGAGGCAGAGGAGGAAGGTGGAAGGAGAGAACCTGTCAGATCCCTGAGATTCAGCTCTTGAGAGAAGTGAAATCACTTTGCTGCTCAATGAAACCGTAAAACATCAGGAGAAAAAAAAAAAAATAGAAACATTTACAGAAAAAAAAAAATCAGCAGCCGACTGGACGACATCTAAAGGATGAAGACTGGAGGGGACGACAGACTCGACATCTACCACACAAAGCAACAAACAGGTTTGCTTTGAAACAAAGTTTCCACAAGTTAGCGCAAACCTACTGTGTGTGAGTCAGCCTGCAGGGGGGGTTAAAGTGCACGAGGTGAAGAGGAAGGGCGGCCTCATTATCCTACAGCTAACACCGCCAGCATGCACGATACAGTGAACGCAAACCAAACTCCAGCTTCTGTCACCTTTCTCGATGCTTGGATATTCTTGCTTCTGTTACCGCCGTACTCAGCCGATAGTAAATGATGAAAATGAGTGAACTTAGGGGATTTAGACGCTGTCGTTCAGTACCAGGAAGTGGAAGGAGGAAGGGGTTCGGGGGGTGTTTAATGTGGGAGGTGATGGGGAAGTTTTATGGGTTGGTGCTGAGATGTGTGGGCCATCAGAGTGTGTGCGTGCAAAAAAACTAAGTGCTGAAAATGAGAGGATAGAAATATGCACAGGCTGAAATAACTATGAATTTGTATTGTTTTTAATCTGTTCAGAACTTTCCTGACGTCGCAGAGTGCTGTTTAAACTTTTTATAATTTTCACAGAAAACAAAAAGACTTTAAAAACTCCAAACTGGGCCTGGTCAGTCCAGTGTCCCTGCATTACAGGTACCGCTAAAACTTCCTCTTTGCTTTCTTCTTTCAAATTAAAATAAAGCCAGTGGCTTCACTTCACTGGTTTCCTGTTAATTTAAGCATTCAATTCAAGATTTTCTTAATGGTGTTTAAAGCCCTTGATGGAAAACCTCCTACGTTAACTCTCTTATTCACCTTTGCACGATTGATCCCAAGATCTCTAGATCCAAGATCTAGGGATAAACTCTCAGGGCTTTATATATTGTAAGCTAAAGACCATACAAAAATACCTCAACAATTAGACGAACCCTATGAGCAAGCAGTTGGAGACAGCAAGAAGAAAAAACTTCTTTTTAACAGGAAGAAACCTCTGGCAGAACCAGGTGAGGGAGGGGCCACCATCTTCTGTGTCTATTAACAATGCTCCAAATATTCCTGTTTTTTTAATCCAGGTTAGAAATGGTCCTTTAGTCTCCGGAATTCCTGGGTTCATAATCTGTGATGGGGGACTGTTACTTTAATATATATTAATATAAAATAAAGTATGTTATGTTAATTTGTAATTTTATAGTATTTTAATCACTTTTTATTATCTTGTATGGCATTTTGACAGGTCCTTTCTGTTTACATGTGCTTTATGAATGAATATATACATTTTAAATGTTACTCTATAAGGCTCCAGCAGTGAGTTAGTTCCTATACAATAACAGCAAAATTGAATCTGTTTAATATTCAGTCTACACTGAAAGCGACAGAATCCCGCAGACAGGAAGCAGATTTTTTGTAGTTCTAAGTTTTGCCAGTCAAGCCGGAGTACCGGTGTAACCATGTGCAGTTTCATCCTCTCATGTTGGCTTTGCTTCCAGTGTTTCAGTGTCTTTGTGGAGGGGATTCATGTGTCAGGAGAGATGTTCGACCAGGCTGCTGGTTTCCTCTTTAACGTCTTCTTCTGCTGTACCTACCGGCTGCAGCGGCGGGCTGCGTCCGTGCGTGTGGTGGGGTGCGGAGGGGCGACACGCCCCGGTGGGGGGGGGTCGGACTGGGGCTGCTGGGACTGTGCTGCTGCCTCAAGAACGGGCTGTCCAAACGGCCTAGCGGTCGGGACGACACAAGAGCGAAGACGGGAACACACAAAAAACAATAAAAAAAAACAAACAAAACAGCGACGCACCACAACAGAGACGTGAGGAAGACAGAAAAACAGAGAGGGAGGAGAGGATTGTGGTAAGAAGAAGAAGAAAGAGATGGATGTCAAAAAAATCCACAAAATTTCACAGAGTGGAGAAACGAAAGAAAGAGGAGAGGAGGAATGAAGTAAGAGGACGAGGTGAGGAGGTGGAGGTGGAGGAGGAAAGGCAGAAAATGGAGAGAAAGAAGAGAAAGGTTAGTGTGGTTTAAACACACTGCCTGCAGACAGCATGCAGTTAGGCAGAAAGGAAAAGCTGATGGCGACTTTCTCTCTGAACCAGAAAATAAAGTGTCTGAATAATTAAAACCAGAAAACACTCTTTGGGATCAGAGTCTTTGAATGCTATAAATAACACATCGTGTTGAAATCGGGTTATCCTGCAGTCCAGTTGGTTTACAGCCCATGCACGCTTCAGTAATGTTCCTGTACTTGTCGGGCTCTTGGTGCGGTGCTGCGTTGGCAGTCTTAAGGTGTAACCGATCATTGTCCCAGGCCTGAAAAATGAGCCTAAACTGCAGCTCCTCTAATGGCCACTAGATGCTGTGAGTGACCACCCACAGACCCCCCAGCCGGCTACACAAGCTAACGTCACTGTAAACTACTGCCTTACAAAAAAGGTCTCAAATTAAATGTTTGCTATTCAGGTTTGTCCATGCTTGTTCTAACCAATGCCGCGATAAACGCTGCAGACAAACAACATAAAACGATGCAAACACATAAAGGGTCAAATGTCACACAGATGGGCTGCAGCTTGCTGTGATTCCAGTGAAGAAACTTGATTAAAACCTTTCTAGAATAAAACATTCCAGTTTAACAGCGAAGGATGGACGGCGCACAACTGTTACCCTAAACTGACAGTGAAGTGTCACTTACATGAAAACTGAGATTCTTTTCAAATGCTCATTTCTATCACATGTTTATCTGAATTAAAAGAAAACCTAAGGAAACTCTGAGAAAACACCACAAGTGGGGAAAGCTGGAAAGCACATTTGTATATTTGGTGGAAAAAGCTGTGCTGATTTGAGGATTTTGATGTAATTATCTGTCTTGTCCAGTTTTTAGCCCTTTTTTAGGATTGGGGACGGAAAGATGAACTTATTAATTACTTATTGTTGTAATTTAAATATGTTTATCTGAAACAGGTCTCTCTTGTAAATGAGACATGTAAATGAGACTACATATATAAATAAATGTAAAATTAAAAAAAAAAGCTTTAAGTTTGTGGATCACTTTGAAAGGATTGTGTGGTTAATTTATAAATGGATATTTTATTGATGTATCCACCCCTGGATGCTGTACCGCTGTTGAAGAAGCAGCGGTGCTACAGAAAATGTCATTATTTTATCAGACATTGTGAATAAAACCAAATTATTGCTCCTTCTGAAGAGGCTGGGGGTGGGGGCGTACCTCTGAAACTAATATATAACCAGATACAGTGGCTAAAAAAAGCTTAAGGGCTCCATAGCTGACCCAAGCCAGTCGAGAGAAGTAACTGACCAATCAGAGAACGAGGTGACTCAATCCACCAGTAACAATGATCCAACTCTTATGAGCTGGTCTCACTGACTTTAACTGCCCACACCTGTTTCAGTGAAGCAGCAGTTAAAGTTGCCATGGCGATGGAACTCTGTGTAGCTAACTGTAACTGCGGCTTGGCACGGCTCCGCCTTCTAAAATCCAGAGCCATTGGATGAAGAGTTGCGTCATTTCCATTCACTCTAATGGACCATCTTTTACAGCAATGGCGGATCACAGAGAAATAGTACTGACAGTTAGCAACACAGGCTATCTGTGCCATAGAGGTATAGCAGCACAGAAGTTTGAGATGCATTTTTAAAAGGAAAGAAGTTAAAAACAAATCTGTATGTTATCAGAACACATTCCAACTGTCCACGGGAACTGCTTGAAGACCACATGACCCACATAACAACCCCAAATTCTGAACCCCCGCTGACAGGATTCTGACTTACTCGAGGGCTCTGCTAAAACTGAGACCATAGCCACTATCGACATGGTTTATGGACCGCGGGAGCCCCAAGAAGCTGCTCCACAGACAAGTGTGTTTTTGTTTTTCTGCTTTTAAAAATTAAGTTAGAATAGAGGGTTAGTCCTGCTTTGGTTGTCACAATCCTCAGTCAAAAACAGTGGATCTCTGTGGTGTAGTTAGGACATACTCTGGTGATGTGGACACGTTCAGAGCTAAGAGAGTAGGTCTATTGGCTCAGAGAGTGACACTGTGATAGGGAAGACTAATTTTTCTGTGTTTTCATCAAAAACATAATGCCTGTAGAGTAAAGAAAACATGCGTTCACCGGCTGGTTAAAGAGAAAAAATTCAGAAGAGATTTTTAGCTTCTCCCACTCTGTCAGATAACTGCAAACATCTGATCAATTTGAACAGGCTGTATCTGTGACAAATGATGTTACAGGCCAAACAAGGAAGAATAATTATCCAATAACAACATGTGGTGGGAGGCAGTTGCTGGATGATGTAATCAACAGTTCCTGGTCATATCGGTTTAACTGTCAGAGTCAACAGATCGAGGACAAAATCCAAATGCAAGGTATGATGTTCTGAAAGACAGCCTGAAGGTCAAGTATTAGTAAAGCTCTTTTTTATGAAAAACATTTGCAGTTTCACAGATGCCGTATCTAATTTTCCGCGAGTCTCTCAAGTGGTTCTCTAGTTCAGCATGAGAACAAAGGTCAGGTGAAGCTTTGAAAGTGTTTACCGGTCCGGTGGATGGAGACGGGCGAGGTGTCGACACTGATGGTCATGGCTCTCTCCTTCTGCTTGAAAAATTCTCGAGGGTTTCCTGACCGCTGAGCGATGATGGCCTTCGCCTCCTGGAAACACAAAATAAATACAGAGTGCTGATTTTCTTCCTCTGAAATGTTCTGCGGCCGTTTCTGGGGACCCTCTCTCTTTCATCATTCTCCAAACTGACCTCTACCTCAGATTCCTTCTTGTCCAGGTTGAGGTCCTCGATGCTCGGCTCTGCTACCTGAGGAGAAGACCACAGCAGCAATCTAGTGATTCACATGTAAAGCAAAGCAGAGAGAAACTCGTTCATCTGTGAATACTGCAGACAAATGAGCTGCACACTCCCACCAGCAGGGGGCGATACAGACTGTGTTTGTATCCAGTGTTACTTTCCACTATTTGCAATCTTACACTCAAAGAAAGGTGTTTAAATTTTACTGTGCCACAAGGACTCAGATTAAGACATTTGGAGGCTGTGACAGGAGCCAGCAGGCAGCTGATTGTGAGATATTCTGATGGTTTTACAAAAATAACACACACACGGCGTCTAATCACTCGCTTCAAAAACTGAACACGCTGTCACACAAATTAGCCTAATTTCTGTGTGGCTGTGTGACTCGGGCAGTGCGAGGCTCTGTTTGGAGGCAGAAATAATAACAGAAATCAACTGGAGGTATGTTTTCAATTAAAAAGTCCACCAAGAAGTAGGAGCTGGCTGATAATTACTAGTTTCACTTAGCAAATACTTACTACGGGGGTCTGATTTCGCAACCTCTCTTTGGCCTCTTCCTCCTCCTGCATCTTCTTTCTGTTCACGCACGCAAACACAGATTACAGATCATTTTGATCCTGGAAAATACGATGTAGTGTCGTCCTTCCGTTTGCATACACATGAACCATTTGACTCAAAAATCAACGTGTTCATTGTTTGTTTGACGATGATCGGTTGTGCCATCGCTCCTCACCTGTGCTCCTCGATCTGCCGCTCCCTCTCGCGGTACCTCTTCTCTCGGTTCTCCTGCTCTTTCCTCTCCAGCTCCATTCGCTCCTCCTCGAAGCGCTGCCGCTCCTCCGCCACCTTCCTCCTCTCCTCCTCCTTCCTCATCTCCTCTTCACGCTGGAGACCAAACAGGCACTAATGACCTCTTTCAGGGTTGTAATAAGTCTCTCAATCAGTTAATTAATAAATCCAGATCTGGTTCTGGGCGTTTATCTGAGCACGCTTCAGGGTGTCTGAAACAGTGAAGGGCAAATCTGGCAAACATCCCGCGGCTCAGTGAAGCTCGCTGTCATTTTGTGTTTAACTTGAATGAGCCAATAGCGACACAGCCAGAGGATGCAGTGACATCTGACTTTGTTTCTCATGTCTACTCAAATATATCTGTGATTCACATTATACTCAATAATTATCACATATAAGGACACAGTTTGTTAAATACTGTGTGAGATAAGGTTTAGTTTTACAGGTATTTTCAGCACCTTTGAGAGTATTTCTGTAAAAAATATACGCGCTTATCTGTTAGCTTAGCAGGTAGACTTAGCTTTAATCAGCTTGCAAACTGACACCTTCAATCTCGATTCACAACCAGGGGTAGAAATACCCCCGGGGCTATGTGGAAAATAAGTACAACAATTACAGTTAATTAAAGAACTGAACAAGTTTGATCAGAAAAGTTAAGGAAAGTAACGGATACAAAGAAAACTGTTGAAATCGCTATATAATATACTCAACAAAAATATAAACGCAACACCTTTGTTTCTGCTCCCATTTTCCATGAGATGGACTTAAAGATCTAAAATTCATTCCAGATACACAATATTACCATTTCTCTCAAACATTGTTCACAAATCAGTCTAAATGTGTGATAGTGAGCACTTCTGCTTTGCTGAGATAATCCATCCCACCTCACCGGTGTGCCACATCAAGATGCTGATCTGACATCATGAGTAGTGCACAGGTGTACCTTATACTGCCCACAATAAAAGGCCACCCTGGAATGTGCAGTTTTGTCTCACAGCAAAATGCCAC
>VVHJ01038198.1:6594-16785 GCA_015107715.1 Tylochromis polylepis
CAAATCCACCATTTAAAAAAAAAAAAAAAAACCATAAATAAATAAATAAGGGTGACTGTTGACTGTGATGGATGGCCTTACTAATAAGATTAAGTTAAGCTGATTTTTAAAGAGTGCTGCACAGTTGTTTTGCTGTAACGTTAAGTATACATTTTCTAGTAAAATATTCAAAACTATTGCTCTGTTTGTCTAACAAAAGCAAGTAAATGACCTAAAAGGCAAATCCCTCTGCTAATGGTATATAGTTATGACTTTTAAAATTTGATCACACATGTGTCAAGTCTATCTTGAATAGTACTGCCTGTGTCCTAAAGACATTCTTTACAAAAAAGAAGCTTGTTTTGGTGAATTTTTGTGAAACTTTTCTTTTGTTTTCGTGAGTTTAAAAATGACTGGGCATAGAGAGAAAATGTTTTTCAAGGTTGTGACATTAGTGAAGTTCTTTTTTCTTTTATGTAGCAAAACAAGTGAAATTATTTTTACTCCGTTGGCTGATTTTATTCATTCATGCGTTTTCGAGCAAACTGAGTCATAAAGTAATTTAAACTTCTTACATCATGGGTGGTCTACTCTGGTCTTACACAGCCCAGTGACCTAAAATTTTGTCAGGTCAGAAGGGGCGTGAACACCTCAAGTTATCCAACATCCATTATGATTAGTTCAGGGTGCTGCAGGTCAGTGTTAAGCTAAGGGAAGCTAAAGAGAATGTATGAGGAAGTCTGGCAAGGCCTCCAGGCCTTAATGTCTGCTCCTCTGCGTGTGTGTGAAAGGGTAGGGTGGGTTAGGGTGTCAGAGAAGGAGGGGTGCTGGGCAAGATTTATGGACACCAAGCCCCATGCTCATCCCCTACAGACCCGTGCTGCTCACACACACAGCCCTCAACCAGCAACAAAGTGGCTCCCCTGAGTCCCAGCAATAAAGTCAAAAGTCTCTCCACCGGCACGCGTTCTCTATGGAAAATCCACTGACTGGAAAACTACAACTGCCACGCCTCTATAATCTAAGACTCTAAAGGCTGTGTGTGGCTTTTTCATATTAAATAAAACTTTCATTCTTGTTGTGAAATGCTTACAACCGAGTTATAGGAAGGCACATCTTTCTAACTACTGTCCTAAAGCGGGGGATAAAATATCATATATAAGTAACCATATTGACTGAATGAGCCAATGACTAAAAAGTCCCATTTTTAATCTTACTCATTCTAATTAATTAATCAGCCAAGCTGTTAATGCCCTCTGACCAAAACAGAAGCATCCATCTGACGCAACAAATTATGATGTTTCATATAAACAGTGATATTCAAGGGAATGAGTATGTCCTCATGTATTACTGCCAGAAGATAATAAATCGAGGTTCTGTATTTCATCTCAGCAAAGCACTTAAACCATGATGCCCTGTGACTCTGCAAGTACATCATGCCCCTATCCTTGAGCCAGAGGTACAGTACTGTATACAGTATCCAGTCAGGACACCAGTCATAGGAATCTCTTCCATCTCCAAGTTCTTTTGCCAGTTTGGCTGCAGTCACAAGACGACGGCCTAATAAGGCAAACGGTGACTCTAAGGGGAACTCACGAGTATCACATTACGGATGTACATAACATATATTCAAGACTGCCACATGGCCTTTCCTGCATAACATTTCTATTAAACACACAGAGCAGCCTTGCTTAGTAACCTGATACAGGGCCACAGAAACAAAGGCAGCTCATGTATTCATGTACAGAGGATGGACACATGCCAACACTGAAAGCTGTTGGAGGGGAACACTGTGGTTTTCTTCTGTTAAAGGACGACTTCCAGACAGAGTGGCAGTCACTATGTCTGGGCTCAAGAAACCTACAAGGGGTGGTGTAACTAAAAACAAACAGATTAAGATTAAATGATGACATGACTGAGGTGAATACTAAGTAAGAATACCAAGTGTTGAAACATTATGCTTGCAGGGAAAATAAGAATGCATTTATGAATATAAATCCAGCTGTGCTGGATATTTCAAGTCAATTCAGTACATGCATTTCAAGCTAAGCTGACGTTCCACCAATTGACTGCAGAATGTAGCGGTATGCCAAGTCAGCCTTTCATTGCATTAAGGCCTACAGCACTGATTCACATATGAAAACCATTTTCAGACATCTCATTGATGTACTCCAAATCTACAAGTCTCCATTATATTCCAAATCTTAAAGTGTACCAAGAATTATTTTCCACAAGTCCATCTATAATTTGAAGGGTTGAATAAATACTTGGTTTCCATTGTGTCAACATTAGTCACTGAGTTATGCCACTAAATACATATTGTAGCCGTTTCAAACAATTTTCTTTGTTGTTACAGTAATTATTTTTAAATCATGTGGATCCTACTCCATTAAAGATAATTAGGAATTAAAAACAAAGATGTGAAAATCTTCCCTACCATTTAAATGAAGTAAGCCAATTTTCTGTCAAGTAAGATCAATGTCTTCATAGTGAGTGAGCTGCGCTTGCACTGGATGCTTTAGGTTTTCTCAATGGATCCTCTGTTTGTGTCCTTAAAACTAATGAAGCAGCTATAATGACAAAGACGGGGATTGCACGTTCATATAATTTGACTAGATCATTGAACCTAAAAGACAAATGCTGGAACCTAACTGGAGTATTTTATTATTTTCCCATACATTACAGAATAGCGAGGGCACCAGGACAAGGGCTGTTAGTGATAATCACAGCCGATACAATATCTTTGTCACAAGCATGCTTCTGCGGTTTCTGTGCTGGAGTATGATTATTATTTATTTCTTGTGACTGCATTTAACTTTTTGAACTCCAGTATAACTAAAATTATAAATAGCTCAGAGATAATCAGAGTGATAATCAAATCAAATAATGAATACGCTGGGGCCTGGGGAGGAGGGCAATCGTATTGCTTAATTGTAAGAGGATGGGAGACCCCAGCTGTTATAGGAGAATTAGGTTTCAGACCCCACATTATTACTGAGCCTGGGATCTGATATGGAAGACGGTGCTTTTGGAGTCTATTCTAGCATGACATTCTGGCCTTGGCTCAAAAGCAGAGAATACAAAGGCTCTGTTTTACTTAACATCACTAATAGATCTTTCACTGTTAGGTTTGAACACCAAGTGACTTCCCCAATCAGTTATACACAGGGTTTACAGGGATATTTTCACTCATTTAAATCCAAGGCAATTTAATGGGGCACGCTTCTGCTAACACACATACATAAGTGTGGCTTTCATCCATCCCATGGAACCGATTTGAGATTAAGAACTAGTACTGCTTTGGTGAAAAAGAGAGTAAATGCCCACTGGAGAGCTCCCTCAATAGCTACATACCTTCAAGGGCTTTTTTCCTTCTGCCAGTAGGAACACTAACCTGACTTAATAGCACAGCACAGAACAACTAGAAAACCAACAAGATGGATGTTGTGATTTGAGCTGTGCTATACGCATGTCATGTGTTTCATGATGAAAATGGAAAGGTAGGGGTTCAACCAGAAAAGTTGATAAGCCCAGCTACTACAACCAGCCCGAGGAACTACTCACCCATTATAAGGCCATTATGTTACCTGAGGGAAGAGGAAAAAGCAACTGTGTAGATGCAGCTTGGTTTGTTCTTTTACTTTTTTGTTTCGCCATCTTAATTTCTGTCTATATCCCTTTGCTGTGTGAAGGCCCAAGTTAGCAAGTGTTAGAGGAAAGGGTATAACTTTAATAAAGTCCGAATTTCACAGTCAGGCCATCTCTTCATGTTCTATTTTAAAGCAGTCTCCTGCTTATACGAAATGTATTAAAATGCCCATTATTGGTGCTGGAACAACTTACTCATTTGTACCAGAGAGCAGCTAACCTGAATTAGAACCTAAAAAATACAGAAAAGGGGCTTCTAAGATATTTGATGGTCGATTTCAGGGGTGCAGACAGGGGCCTCCTTCAGGGTTATAAGAACTGAAAACGTTCCTTTAAGTCTGAGTTACATAGAGTTATGTTTGGCTGAGCAGTGGTGGGGAAAAAGAAAAAAAAAAAAAAAATCACAGTAATCAAAATAATGATTTTACTTCCTGCAGCTAACAAACAACACCACCTGATGGTTTAATACTTTTCACTCTGTTCTATATCAGTCAACGCAGCACAGCCAAAAGGTGAAAAACATTTGCTGGCACATGAATCATGTTTCTGAGAAAGTATATGTTTGAGGCTTTTTATCTGCATCTTTCTTGCATCACTCTGTCTGCAACCATGTGGCTCTGATTTGATTAGATGTTCTGCTGCAGAGAGCCATGCTATGATTTGGGGAAGATGGGGGAGGTAGCGAGAACAGGTCAGGGCTTGTAAATCCCCTTTTCCTTTCATTGTAAAAAAATCAGTTTCCCTGCAGAGCAATCTCTCCCAAAGGGCTCAAACCAGCTGGTCCTCTACCAGGCTGTCTCCTAAACAGGCTGCCACTGCTCCAGTCTCTCGACTGCCGTCCATTTATGAGCAGCACGTCGAGATGTCTTAAAGAGAGAGGCCCATATTTGCATGTACTTTTAGCATGCTGGCAGCCTGCCCCATTTCCCCAGCTGAAAAGGATTGCGGCTTCTAGATCTATAAAGATTTTCCAGCGCAGTAAAGCTACAAAAGTGAGATTTCAGTTCATCAAGCTTTAAACCATCTGCACTGGAAAAGATTTGAGGACTGTAACACTCACACATCTACTATAAGCTAATTCTAAAATACGCAATTCAGAGGTTTGACAAGTTTTCAGATACTTGCAGAGGTTAGGGTTTAATTCTAATCCAATCTATAAAATCTGCAGGCAGAAGAAATGCAAGCCAGGTGAGTATATGTGGACAGAGGGAAAGAGGGATATTTATACATTTTATAATCAAAACCAGTGTCTCTCTTTAGTGGTTGAGTGTTGGTGGATCTAACAAGGACATGCATGGTAGTGAATGACTGTCACTACAAAAGTTGATGGCCTGCGAAAATAAACCAAGGACGATCTTGTACCAGACGGTTTCATGTGTTCTATATAAACATAAGGGAACTTGGGGGGGGTAAGAAAAACAAAACTTCCAAAGCTGCTGCCAAATCGCACTGATTCTAAAAATTCTTAAAAGTTTTCTTTTAATACAACGAACTTTGTACATTCTCACCCACCCATTTCAATTGTTAAACACTTCAGACTTCAGATAGACTAAAAAATACAATATGTGTTTTGTTTGCTTCTGTGGGCAGAGTTAAGCATAACAAACAATGTTTGAGCTGTCTGGCACAGGGATATGCGTGGAATTGCATTTGTGTCAAAAGCGGCACACGAGATAGAACGTCAGCACAAGAAAATAACTTCATTTCATAGGCGCAGGTATTCATTGCCTCTCGCCCAATTCAATTCCTCACTTGTAAATTCAACAACTTGTGCAGAACAGAGTTATTATAGTTTTATTTCATGTTGACTTTTTGTTTTTAATTCAGTCTAGTTTCAGTTAGTTTCCAAAGTAGATTTTCTTGTTTCAGTTTAGTTTTTATTGTTTGGAAATGTTTAGTTTTTATTAGTTTCAGTGTCAGTTTTAGTCTTTTTATTTGTTTATTTATTTTTTATTTGTATTTAGGTAAATTAGTACAGATATTACAATAAAAAGACAACATTTTGAAAGCAGTTGGCTCACAGTCTTATGGATATCCAGTCTCATCAAACACGTCTATCAGTGACTCATCAGACAAATTGATTAAGGATAAAAGTAAGGACTGACAGGTTTAGGCTAACATGTTAAGCCATAATAACTGTGTTATGCTATATTTGTGCACTCTTGTCGTGACAGACTAATGGAACAGGAGTGCAGTGGCTTCAGTCTCTTTTAAAGATTTCTTCAGTATTAAAGTGATCCAGTCATGGTTGTCAGTACTTCCACAGTTACACAAAAAACAAAAACCAGCTGATAGTTAACTTCATCTTGTAAATTGTGAAGAAGTACAATATGAAACAGTGCCCATGTTGCTACCCAGTGAATCTCAGTTTCACACGGTAAATTGATCCCGTCAGGCACAGAGGTTGTGGTGTCACCACTTCGAAAGTGAAGAATCACATTAGTTTCCTCCTTCCTCGGTGCTCCTCGGTGCTCCACCCTACCAACTTTCAAAAGTCAGATTGATCTGCGTGAGTAGAATTCAGCTCTGTGATCAGCACTGCCTGCGAGAGTGTGAATCTGCTGGAGAGCTTGCCAAGCAGACACACTCATGTGCATGATGGGTTCTTTCTGCATTCAGTGCATATGAGTTGCTGAATTCATGTACCATAAATTACAAAGTAATTAACAGTGTGTGTTAATGCACGCTTGTGAAATGAAATTATTTGTTCTTGATTTTATTTTTCCTCGCACACCACTTTTCACAAATATAATTCCATAGATGTGGAATTAAGATCTTGACACACAGCTCTGAGAGGAACTGGACTCCCTTTAGTCAGCACTCTACTTTTAATGCATTTAAACAACTCCTAAACTGGCATCTACAAGGAGAAAAACTCCAGAAGCATGTCAGTGTTTTACAGTGTTGGAATGACCAGCCTGTTTCTCATTCCCAGGGTGCCAAACACTGTTGTGCTGGCGTCAGAGATACACACAAGGTGTGTTTTGGCATCAGTGACTTGATGAACCAGGTTATGGCAAGAATGAAATGGATTTCATCGCTTTAAATGTGATCCCCTTGCATCACATTTAAAGCAGGGCAGGGTTAATGAGAGGCATATTTTAACTTAAACCACTTAAACCTAACTGTGAGTTTTTGGTGCCTAAACCTAACCAGCAAGTAAAAACACAAGTAAAGACAAAATATTGTTATTGTGCAGTCTCCTGACATATTTAGGACTTAATCCACCAGCACATATCTGATCTCCAAATACAAACTTTGTTCATTTACATAAGTTCTGTCAGTTCCTGTCATTCCCACTCAGTAGCTCAGAAGTAGTGATTGTCTAAAATAAAGAAGATGTGGAAATTGCATTTACTACACCTGCATCATTTCTGTGAGTGAATCAAGGCTACATTAAAAAAAATGAGAGGTATTCATGATGTGAGAGTAGGAGCGTGGGGAAAGTGGCGTGTCACGATCACACCAGAAATTCCAGACAGGAAGAAGACAGTCGCTCAGACAGTGGCAACTCTGTTTTGCAGCCACCTTCAAAGGAATACTTGGTGTATACGACTACAGGAATTTGAGTGTGTTTGGTAAACAGAAAGGTTGAGCGGGGAAACAAAAAGAGAGGATCAGGGAGAAAGTCAAAAGAGACAAAGGCGGGGAGTGGCACTGAGTTTATCATAAATCCATTTGCTTAATTGACAAAGTTAACTCCATAAAGTTTATAGAAAATCACTTAGAAAACAGCGAGCTGATTGGGTTGTCACCCCTTTTTGCTTCATGACCTTTATTTATCATCTTTTTTAATTATCAGCGCTTCATGCTCTTGAATGTAAAAAGTAAATAAATGACTACATTCAAGCATGCTCAGTTATTTAGGCACCTCAGTGTATAGCTAATACACTCAGTGTTAATGAATAATATATTTACGTTACGCTCACTTTTACAGCCCACAGACCAAAAGATCATGGCCTTTTCACCAAGATGCATATACAGCTGAGGTGGGGGGGGGTTTCTGTTCTGCTTTCCTGTATAAATGCAAATGAGAGGGAAAAGATCCATAAAATGTACCCTGAAAAAAAAAAAAAAAATTCAAATGACTACTGAAAGATTTATGAATAAGATCAATTAGTTAACTAATTTAGAGAATCCATGTGCTAATTCTCTTCTGGGGAGTCCTAATTAAATTCATATTGCTTATTTAAAGCCTGTAGCTGTGGCTCAGGTAGAGCGGGTTTCCAATAATTGCAGGGTTGGCAGTTCGATCCGTGGCTTCTCAACATGCTGAAGTGTCCTTGGGCAATACACTGAACCCCAAGTTCCTCCTTTTGGCTCAGTATCAACAAACACATGAATGTGGTTTATGTATGGGTGGCTGGCTTACTACCAGAACAGCCTTCTCTCAAGGCTCTGTTAGTACTGAGGTCCAGGTGCATGCTGAGGCCTCCTGTCTGTCTGCCTGGCTGACCTACACTGGCACCCACCATATGTGCTCTTCTCAACACCTTCTGTCACTGTCACACTGCGCGGCATGTATACTGGTGGTCCCTGTCTGACTCTCAGTTTATTTTCTATTTTTCAGCTTGCATCTCTGGCATTTTGCTGATACTGAGCTGCTGCTCCACTGTGAAAATTTCTAAATATTTTCTGTCTAAAGTTTTTATTTATTCATTTATTTATTTTTACCTTGGTCTGTTAGTAATCTGAACCGCACATGCATGAGGATGTATTATAACTTTTTATGATACTATATAGGGAATGCAGCACACATACGGCTTTTCAAACAAACATTTTTTAATAATGTTACGTTGCAAGTCCCATCAATTAAAATGCCACTGTATTAAACAAAGGCAGTCAATCAATCAATCAATCAGTAAGCCATGTCATTGCCATGAATATACCAGTGGCCCAAAAAGAATATATGTTTTTGTAACACGTGTCACTGCCCTCAAGTTAACAGCGTAGTAGCCACATTTGGCTTTTTGGTGTATTGACACATTCTGGCGGTCCCACCTGGCTCTGTACCAGCGCTTTTCACACCATGGCCCAGTGGAGCAGCAAAGGACTTGGTAGCCTGGTTACAGTGGACCTGGGCAATTTGAACCATAATTAAGTCATAAATCTTCTGTAGACCATATGAAAAGGCTGCACCCGATTACACGCCACCCCCACCCCACTCGGGTTCCCTCGCACAATCAGCCAGTTCACCTGATAAGAAACCAATTCAGTACCTCGGCTTTTCAATAGCATTAGTAGCAGCTCACCTTGAGTTAATGAAACGCCTAAACAAATATGTCCTCTGAAATCTAATATACTTAACCAGAATGCAATATGGCAACCACACAGGGGATATGGAGATCTCATTCATCTGTCTGCAGAATACCGACAGTACTCACTGAGGTAAGAGATAATCTCTATTCTATGGACTGAAATTGATGATACAGCATATCTGCAGTAAGCTATAACATAAATGTCAGTTCTGTTCTTAACTATTATTTATTCATGTCTTGTCTGCATACAATAACTGCACGGATTCCTCATAAAATCACTACTGACATAATCACAACTTCAACCAGTCTTAAGCGGAACCAATTTAAAGGACCGCCTGGTCACTCTGGCTTGGCAATGGCGGTTTATTAACAGAAATTAGGTAAAACACACAAAACATTCATTTGACTGAAATCTACTTAGTTAACTACAGCATGAGTCAGACAAATAAATAAGCTCCAAGAAAACAGTGAGGTGTAAAACAAAACTGTAAGATCTTAGTTGCTGCAGAGAGTGAGAAATTCTCTCTGGGCAGGCATGCAGTGTCATGAGTATACAAACAAAAATTGGATTTGCTAGTTATAACTACTTTTTTCATAATCTACGTGTTCAGTAATCACTGCTTAGAAGATGTAGTGATGCACACTTGTTGTAAATCTTCTTATCAAACATAAGATGGACAATTATAATCCTATCCTCACCACATCATGTTCACTGCACAGAAGGGCGATCTCTTGTTTCTTGATCTCTTTGTTTGCCCTTGTAGGTTAGATTAACTAATGAAATGAAATGATTATTTTACTTATTAAAAAAATAAATAAATAAATAAATATGATTTCCCTATCTTGTCCAACTCCTTCAGCAGGTGAAATGTAATAAATATTTGCACAGAGGAGTGACTTGAAAGAAACTGCAGTTCATAAATGAAATTTATGAAATTTATACTGCCCACAATAAAAGGCCACCCTGGAATGTGCAGTTTTTTGCTTTATTGGGGGTCTGGGGACTCAGAACCGGTCAGTATCTGGTATGACCACCATTTGCCTCATGCAGTGCAACACATCTTCTTCGCATAGAGTTTATCAGATTGTCAATTGTGGCCTGTGGAATGTTGGTCCACTCCTCTTCAATGGCTGTGCGAAGTTGTTGGATATTAGTGGGAACTGGTACACGCTGTCGTATACGCCGGTCAAGCACATCCCAAACATGCTCAACGGGTGACATGTCCGGTGAGTATGCTGGCCATGCAAGAACTGGGACATTTTCAGCTTCCAAGAACTGTGTACAGATCCTTGCAACATGGGGCCG
>VVHJ01038204.1:0-16210 GCA_015107715.1 Tylochromis polylepis
TGCTCACACCGCCAACCCCCCCCCAATTCCTCGCATTTTCTATTTGTATTTCTCTTGAGTCTCGCTCTTAGAAATATTAAATTAATGTAAGAAATCATTATTGAATATGGTTTTTTGACTCAAGTATAGGATACCAGATTTCAGTTTAAAAAGGGAAATTGTAAGCTTAATTACACTAAAAACATGAGTTTAGCAAGAAAACCTGATGAGATGGAATTTTTTAAATATCTTTCCCAATTTCAGTGAGTAAAAATCTGTAAGAAACAGTCAAAAAATCCTATTCAGTTTTTTGGTTGCAGACCTGTGTAATCAGTGGGGTGATGAGGAGGTAGCAAAGGTGAAGGGATCTACCACAAGAGAGGGCTGGAGGACTGAAAGTGGAGTGGATTTCAACCTGCTTAGGATGGCAAACAATAATGATATATTTTTATTTTAACAAATCATTTTTTCACTCTACAGCAGGGTCTCGCCAAGAAAAGCAGATGGTCACACTGTGCATTTTTGTCTGTCAAAATGCAATTTTCTATTTGTAGCAGGCACTATTTTGCACAGTGCTTATTTCATTTTTTTTTTCATCTCCAAAGTGGTATTACATATGTTTTCGGTTTGATTGCTGAGGTGTTTTTCAAAAGCCCCTTTCATAAAAATGATCTTTTTCAATTGTGCCCTCTAGGAAAGAAAACAACGAACAGACAAGAGTACTGCCTTGCAATAAGAAAGAAGAAAAAAAGTCTGCATTTTAGCACAGCAATTCCCGATTCGAGTGTCTCTGTCCTTTTCTTTCCCCTCTCTGCAGATACAAATTCGCACATGGGAGGCTGGAAATATATGTTTTATGCGGCTTGGCTGCATAAAAGCACAAAGCAGTCATTTCTATTCATTTGTCTCTCGCTGACGGGGAAATGAAGGAGTGAAGCAGATGCCACTGCTACGTGAACAAGTTGCTTAAACACAGAAAGCATTTTTTTTCCCCTTTCAAGAAGAAGTTGGATAATTAGATGCTGAATCAACCCCCCCCCCCCCCCCACCCCACCCCAACCCCCACCCCTCGACTTCCTGCCTGGAACCCATATTGTCACTCAAATGAATGACTTTGATTCAGGCAGGAACACAGCAAAAAATATAAATCTTCTGCTGTACACTGACATTTGTTTAGGAGAAGAAAAAAAAAAAGTAGAACATTCAAATGGAGCTGAAAATTGTACATTCAGACCTAAAATAAATGTGTGCATTGGAGATGTGAAGCAAAGTGCTGGAGGCAGCATGCTGCCATGAAGCAGATCAGGTTCTGACATTTTGTCTAATGTGAAATGCTGCCAAGGAACAGTGGGTGCGATGTTGTGACCTTTATCAGTGGGAATGATAGAATGACTCAATACTATGGATAGAATAATCTAGAGATACGACAATCTGGTTTTACAACACAATGCCATGACCTACAATATTTCTGTGTGTGCGTGCGTGCGTGCGTTGTTAAGCCCACCGCCCGTTTGTGTGCATCAGTGTGCATGTGTGAGACCATGAGGGTTGTTGACCTTCTGATGCATCTGTAGTGGGCAGCAGCGCAGTGACGCTATCGCAGGTGTTTGCGAGCGCACGGGTGACTTCTGCTTTGAAGGTTAAACAGGAAACGGCAAATTCTCTCAAGGCTTAGAAGAAGTTAGTCTGCCATACGTTGAGCGAAGTAAGTGTGTCCATTCACAGGCTTGCGTGTGCGAGTAAAAGAGAGTGAGAGAGAGAGTGCGTGTTTGAAGTGTAATAGCTTTGCTGCAGGTTGTAACAGATGGTTGCTAATGGAAGTTCATAGATCTGAATGACAGGGGCCAGGGGATTGGGGATGAGATTATGAGAGGGAATGTGTGATTCAGTGTGGTTTTTTGTGTGCATGTGTGTGTGCACATCCATGTGTTAGAGTGTGTCTATCTCTGAGTACATATCCACAATTAATGTGAGTCCCTTTGAAAGTTGACGATTTAGTGCTTCTAGTCCTTAGATTTTGATCCACACCGAACTCTAATTATTGCAGAGACTGTCAGATATTTACGGTACCATGAGAATTAATTCTGATGTGATCCTCAATAGCTCTAACATGAGGTTGACACTCGTAGTTTTGAGCTAAATATCCACATAATATTAGGTGACTATTGATTAAACATAGCCCAAAAAATGTGGGGCAGAAAAAATAAAATCAATGTTTTTATGTCATCTTTAAGTTTGCTCATAGGGGGTCATGTGATTGCTGGGGGTTTCTCTGTTTTCTTTGTTTTATTGCAGAGTCTTTACCTTGCAATATAAAGCACCTTCAGACAACTGTTATAAAATAAAACTTAATTGAACCGAATTGAATTGAACTTTAGCACCATCATCAGGTCAAATTTTTACTTTGTCCAGTTCTTGGATTTATACCTTCAAAGCTACGAGGGTTCATTTTCAGTTTGACAGCTGAGCAGCTCTCACATTATTCAGAAAAAAATGTGACTGTGACTTAGTGAGAAAATACTGGATAAATACAGCCAAAAGAATACTTAAAAACACAAGTCTTATGCTGTAATGATTCAACTTTAAATGGATTTATTCTACATTTAAACGAAGAAAAGCCAAAACATCAAGCAAAATATCAATTTTAAGGGACTCATTGAGAGCCTGTTAAATGTGCTCCTTATTCATTAATATCCATTCTTTTACAACTACACAAATTTGATTTGCCAATCACTGCACACTGAAACTTTTCTATTTTAACCCAAGTAGAGCTCGCCCTACTTCCCCTGTTCTTCTCTAATGGGACCTGAGAGTTATAACTGCCTCTCCAAAGGCCTACAGGAAATGGAAAACCAAATTACTTTGTTAGAGTCTCCTCTTTAATTTAGTTTCTTCACTTTCTTGCAGTGCTTGCGGTGGTGGTGGTAGTGGGTGGGCTAGGGTTGCAGTATGTATCTCTATGCCTCCTCCAACAGCATATACCAAATGTTTCATGCATGTTAAAGTTCTGACTGGTGATTGGGTTCATTAGTTATTCTAACCATCTGACCTCCCCACAGCACTGCTCAGACACAGTCATAATGAAGCCCTTGTAATTCATTAAGCCCCCTAAATGAACACAAGCCATACTGAGGGGTGCTTGCTATTACTGAGTGCCATGCTGTGCGTCAAGGAGGTTAATAATAAGTATGTGGATCAAGTTTTAATACTGTGATGTGGCCAGGGGTTGAGGTTAACAACTTAGAGTAGATTATGATAGATGAGTTAGAGGATATATAAAATATAAGCTATAAAAATAACTTGAGTTAATGAGACAATATTGTCCATAAGTATTTGATTAGTAGATTTGATTTGATTTACATTTAAGTAAAATAAACAAATCACAGTACCAAAAATACATATATGAATATGCATATACCAAGAATAAAATAAACAATGCTATGCATCTACACAAGAAGATGACTTCAAATAACGATCACAGCAGACATACAAAAATAAAATTAATATATAAATAAAATCCCTTAAATCCCATCCCAGAATGAAGAGTAAGGGAAACAAGGCTGCAGGGAAATCTCCCTCCCTGGCGAAAGTGGGAGACAACTCCTTCATTTGTTACTGCATCATGCAAACAGGAGGGACATAATCACTTGCTGCCAGTGGTGTAATTCATTGCAGTCAGAACAGCTGGTGCCATACTGCTGCTAGTTGGAATGGCAGAAACTTTAGAAATCAAGTCTTTCAAGTGATCTAGAAACTATGGCGATACTTTTTAAAAAATCTCTCTACTAAAGGATGTATACAGTACAATTACAGCCACAGTGGGCAACATACAACGCAACGTATCACAGAGTAGCCTAAATAACTGAAAAGAATCACCAGCAGTCGTACTGCAATCAGCAACCAGACCTGCATGAGATAAAGGAGAGCTTCACTTACTAATCCTCAAGCTCTAGTACCCTCTACCACTGAGGGCCAATCCAGATCCAAGTGACAGCTCTTGCTAGTCACAGCAGCTTCACCACCGTGTGATAGCAGGATCCTGATTTTTAGGACTGGTGAGCCTTTAAAAGACCGAGGGCTAAATTTAGCTGTTATAAATTGGTTATTTGTGCCAGATGCCTGTTCAATTAAAACCAGTCACTGAAGCGTCTGAGATCTCGCTGGGATGATGATTCAAGTCATCAACCACAAACTCTAAGGAGGTGGCTGTACTCCTGATGTTACCACAGTAACATCAGGAGTAACCAGCAGTAACAGCAATTAAACTGTTGATTTTTCTTTGTTGTTCTTTTGGCCCACAGTTAACTAATAAGCCTTTTAATTATACACTTGCTGGCCATTTCATTAGGTACACTTGTTCAACTGCTCGTTAATACAAATATCTAATCAGCCAGTCACATGGCAGCAACTCAATGCATTTAGGCATGTACACACGGCCAAAGTGACCTGCTGAAACTCAAACAGAGCATCAGAATGGGGAAGAAAGGTGATTTAAGTGATTTTGAATGTGACACCACAAAGTCACATTAGCACTTGTTACAACCAAGGCATGTAGAAGATTGTCTCTGAACGGACAACATATCAGACCTTAAAGGAGAGGTGCTACAGCAGCAGAAAACCATGCCAGCTCACACTCCTGTCAGCTAAGAACAGAAACCTCATGTGGAAAACAGAAGATTGGAAACCCACAGTCTACATGAGTTCTGCTGCTGACCATGTCTATCCCTTTATGACAACTGTGTACCCATTTATTGATCACTGCTTCCAGCAGGATATGGCACCATGTCACAAAAGCTCAAATCATCTCAAACTGGTTTATAGAACATGACAATGAGTTCACTGTGCTTAAATGACCTACACAGTCACCAAATCTCAGTCTAAAGAGCACCTTTGGGATGTGGTGAAACAAGAGATTCACATCTGTATTAACTGAGTGATTCTATCATGTCAATATCAATACCAAAATCTCTAAGTTTCCAGCACCTTGTTGAATCTGTGCTATGAAAAATTAAGGCAGTTCTGAAGGCAAAGGGGGCCCAATCTGGTATTAGCAAGGTGTACCTAACAAAGTGGCCAGTGAATACTACATATGCCAGTATACAGACAGTAATAAAAACAAAGCTCTGGGTAAATATGTTACTTCAAAAAAATGCAGTCAGTCTCCAGTCTTCATAAAGGCTTGACATCCTTTGAAAAATATTTTTGAGTAGCCAGTTGGTTTTGTCTCCTCATATAGCTGATACGGTTTTGTGGTGGTCAGTGAGTGATAGAAAAATGTTGAAGCTTTAACTGGATGTCGAGTTTTTGAACCTCGCAGTGTGGGTGTGTTTTTCTTTTCTTTTTTGTGTATTCTTTGTCACAGTGAGGTATACAAAACCATCAGAATGATTGACTTGAAAACAAGTTCACAAAAGAACAAAGCAGCTGACCAGCAACCTGCTGCTGCTGTTTTGCAGTTTGATGACTGTTCAGTGTGAGCTGTAAATCGTGGTCTCTTTGGCAGAAATACCAGCGGGTATTTCAGATGCAATTTTTAAGCACTGTAAAAATGTCAGTATACTGCATTTAAACTCCGAGCAGGTCCAAATGGTCACACCTGTGTCAACACGTGCACGCTGACACTACTTTCAGCATGCATGTTGTCAGTGAGTGCCATGCGTGAGAGGCATTGTCTTAGTAAATTATTTACGGATGTAATATGATGACTCGGAGCAGACGATCCCTCCCCATCCCTGACCGGGCTGTGTCGTCTTGGTTTCCATGGTTAGTAAAGAGACAGAGGGCCATGCAGTCCGATTGATTAATTCTGTCAAGAACTCTTTTGCTTTCTCTGCACGGTGTCCAGTCTGAGCTCTGCTGCAATCTTTCACAATCACTATCAGCATGACTGCAAAGTCGCAAAACATCTAAGTCAATCTCTTGATGCACACTCAATCATTCAGGTAAGGAAATCCCAAAAAGTTGATTCTGTTCATCTGGACGTAGTGTTTTCAGTGGGAGAAACGTTTTATCACTCATCCAAGTGGCTTCTTCAGTCTCAGCTGACTGCAGGTTTCAACAACCTTATAAACAGTACATTTGCATAATGGCTGAAACTGTATCTCTTTGCAGTAGGTGACTCAATTCAACACATTCTGAATTTAAATCGCTGTCCTGCTGCTATCATGTGACTATTTGTGGAAAACCTTCTGAAGTTCTATTATAAATGCGTAAGCTTCCCTAGACTCTAAATGTAAGTGGTCAATATGAATTTCTGTGTGTGTAAAAGGCAACAGATTTGTCTAGACAGATTTGTGATTTTCACCAATTTATCACTGATTATCACCATATTATCACAAATTGCATGATCTGATTCAGTCCAAACTAACGGCAGACTAATAACAGACTGACTCGGTCTCATTGCCCTAACATTTTATTACCATCTTGACACAAGTTGCTTTGAAGATGGCAGCTAAGACCATGTTCTCGTCTTCTAAGCAACAATTTCAAAGGCAACAAGATCACAAGTTTATTGCACACGGTCACAATAATTTTTAGGTCTCCAACCACTGTTTCCTCCAGTGTGACTGGTTGGATTAAGTCAGTCTATTTACGACATGTGATAACGCACTGAACTGTATTACTGACACAGACACAATCAAACAGAGAAAGGTTTATATGCTGTGAATGTTGTAGATTATCTTTTAACAAGACATCAGCAGAGCTCCTCGAAAAGCTACAAATATACTTCAGGTGTGAACGTGCCAGGTGGAACAGCACCAAACATCAGCTTAACTTTGGTCAAATAGATGCTTGTTACACATCTGTCAACTTCAGACTGAGTCATATTGTGGCGGCGGTGTGGTCCCTGGCTTAGCTGCAGGGGAGGGGTGGCGCAGTGAGCTCAAGGGGCGGTGCCAGGCAGGTGAGTGGACAGGTGGTGGTGATGGCACTGACGAGCTCTCTGGTGCTTTTAGTGACGCTGGAGTGGAGAGGAAGGAGGCTTCTTCAGAAGGTGTATGCAACGCCAGGAGAGCTGCAGTGAGAAGTGTGTGTGCCAACCCAAAAAGTGCACGGCTGTGGGTCGTGAAATAAAGAGAACGCTCAGTACACTGTGTGTGTGTGGGTCCTTCTACAGAGATTTTACAAGACCATCCCGCTACACACTTCACACCTGCTACAGCTCTCCTGCTGATAGTTTAAGAATCACTGCGCAGATGAAATTATTATAGACACTTGCATAACACAGTGTAACAATATAGATTAATGGCACCAGTGAATCTGGAGGGGCTACAGTGCACTCCAAGACTGCAAGAGTCTTTTTTCTTTTTCTTTTTCTTTTTTTTTTGCTTGTTATTTAAACTCTAAGCAGCTTCAGCATTGCTAAAATACTTTGGCTCAGGGGTCCTGCAGCTGTTGGCAAGGTTTTGTTAATGGATTCCTCATTGTAACGTTGCTTTAATGTTGTGTGCTGTGCTACCATGATTTATGATGGCAGGAATTCCCATCCTCTGCAGATCTGCTCATGCAGGATAATTGGCCCATTTATCAGAACCGAGATGCAGAGTCACAGATGCATTAAAGAATGAATCTGAACGGCCAGAAGAAGAAAGGACAGGCTGATAGAGAGAAAGTTAGGGTCAGCACCCACTGAAGACTTAAAGGAAGAGCTGGACATTTTTAGAAGTGTCATTATTTGTGGTCTTGCTGAGAGTTAGATGGGAGGACCGATAGCACTGTTGCTTTGTTTAGCATAAAGACTGCAAATGGGGACAAATAGCTAGGCTACTTCTGTCCTACCAGCACATCTAAATCTCACAACACTTTATATTCCATATGTCTTCCTGAAAGCCTGTAAAACCTCTTTATGCTAAGCTAGGGTAAACAGCTGATCGCTGTTGTACATATTTATTGTACAGACAGAAGAACGATCAGCCTTCTTATCGTGCTTAAAACCTTTTAAGTTTAGTCTGAGGATTAGTATGTTTGCAATAGAGGTAGCTGTTTCCAAGTTAATGGACCAGCATGGTTCATGGAACAACTGGTCCGACTGGGGAAAAGCAAAGTTATAACATACAAAAGGCTAAAGTGAAACCAAGTGCTTAAAACAATAAAAAGTGTCCACTGTAGCTGTTTTCTGTGCTTCTTTGATGTTTTTTTCCCGCCCTGTTCCGTCTGTGTTGTGAACTCCACTGCAATTCCTTTCCTATTCTGTGCAACTTTACAAAATCAGCACTTGAATTACTCACAGAGTCATCTCAGTCAGGCTACCCAGATGCCACATTATCCATTATCCACATTATCCTATGGAATACTTTGAAGGAATCTCTTCAGTTTTGGCACAAACTTTGACATTGATGTAAGGTGAATTTACTTAAAATGTGGTTGTCAGATTTTGTCACCATTTCACACTAATGTCTGATAGATTAAAATGATAATGAAGTCCCATATCTCTCAGGACATTAAGTTGGTGACATCCTTCACGGCATGTGTTTTTACGAGCCTCGACAGACTCATAAAAGCTTGACTTGCTGCTTATAATTATGGTTCTGGCTACGAAATAGTCACAGGCTTAACCCCTCCAACACTAAATGTTGTATAGCATCAACAAATGGGATCAAATATTAATTGATGAGTTTTGGTGGTGCTGTAGGAAGATGATGTTACCTTGTTACCCCCCTATCTTTGAGATAAACTGGCTGTTGGCATCATGTTGTAAAATCATCTTCTCATCTATCTCTCAAGCGTATTTCCTGTAAAAGTATAAATTAATTTGCCTTGTCACTTGTGTTCCACTTGCATCTCCATCTGTGGTGTGCTGTTTCTCCATCAGTGATTTGTCTTTAGCCCAGTTTGTAAGAGCTATCTGTGACATTCTGACACACAGTGATCAGAGGACAGAGGCTACACAGACATGCCTTGGCGTAATTTATCTGGAATGTGGGATTGAAAGCATACAGAGCTCTGATTCTGATTCTCACTCCCCTCAGCTTCTCTTTCTCTCCTTCTCCTTGTTTGCAGAGAGTGTGGCAGACGCAAACTGCTGACTGAACTGCAGACACGCACCAGGTCAGAGTGCGGAGGAGTAAGTAGACAAGGTACGTCCAAGCAAGAGGAAGAAGGTTGATGAGGAAAGACGAATGGCAACATCTTTCTCAATCTTGTGGCATGAGGGCACGGTGATGACACAGCCCTCTTGCTGCAACTGCAAAGAGTTTGTCACCTAATCGTGACAGCTGCCATAAAGTTGTCGAGAACTTACACGGTTAAGGCCTCTGTCCATCTGAATGCATTATTTATCAGTGTCATGCTTATCGGCATGATGACACCAGATGCAACTTCTCAGAATGGTATTTTAAGCAGCTAACAGATAGGAAGCATGCAAGGAAAGGAAAGTAGGATGGGAGGAAGGAAGGAAAAGTGCCCATCTGCTACATGTCACCATCACCCCACCCTCCTTTAGCAGATATGAAAATGTCAGGGTGGCATTTTTGCATGCTCCAACAATAATGAACAGGAAAGTGACCTTGCAGCCTCAGTGGCAGCTCTGCCCAATTGCTGCTTATTTTTTTGTTTTTCTCTTTTTTTTTCTACATTCATGCTTTAACTTCAGTGTCATTTAGTATAACCAAGGATGGAAATCACTGTTTATATATTCGTTTTTGCCATTTTTAGCCATGCGAGCAATCCAGCTTTTTTTGGTTCATTGCTTAGCAATGTGTTAAATTAACATTGCTAAGAGGAGGAAAGATGAGATGAAATATAGTCCTGTGAATAATAAAATAAAAATCTCAGACTCTACAGGCCTCAGTTAGCATGTTAAATGTTGAAGTTCATGAAAGTGCAATTAGAAAAAGACAAGTATGTCTATAAAAAGAAAAAAACCTAGGTTCTTGCAATGGACCAATCAAAGTTCAGACCACAAGCCAGTTGAAATGCTGAGAGCTGTGCATCAGCGAATGCCCACAAACCTCGAAGAACTGAAGCAATAATGTGAAGAAGAGTGAGCCAACTATTAAAAGACTTTTAAGGTGCACAGAAGACGTTTGCTTACAGCTAACTTCATTATGGCAGTGCTTCCCAACCACTGTGCCGTGGCACATAGGTGTGCCGTGAGAAGTGATCAGGTGTGCCGTGGAAGATTATCTGGTTCCACCTCATTAGTAAATTAAATAAATTAAATGGGTTGCCAACTGCCAGTAAAACAGAAGAAGACGAAGAAGACATTACATAATAGTCATGCTGTGAGTGAGACAACACAGCGCATAATAGCAATAGATAAATATTTGAAAAGAAAAAGTAGTCAGTCTGACCTGGGTCCTGGAGAAAATTCCCACCCAGATGAAGGCCCTAGCATGAGTAGTGGTCAGAAGAAAGCAAAAAAGGTATACTGGGGACAAACCGAGCCAATCCTGCTATGCCTGGTGCGCGGGGAAAAATGATCAATATGCTTTTTGTGACATTTTTGTTTGGTGGTGTGCCGTGTGATTTTTCTAATGTGAAATATGTGCCGTGGCTCATAACACTGCATTATGGGGTATATTTAGTTTTTCACATGACTACATAAAGTCTAGTAAAGAATTATTTTTCACATGACTTTATACTTATACTTTATATTTTTATACTCAAAAGCGAGGAAATTCCTGTGTTACATCTGCCAAAACTGTAAATAACCAGAGCCGCAGTTAATTTGAACGTTAATTGGTGCGTCACCTCCATTTTTTACAATTTCCATAGAGCTTAGCTGGTAAAATAAAATGTGAAACTTTTTACATTTCTCTAATTTCTGTCTCATAGTCTCCTCTGTCCTCTTCCCTGTGACCTGAAAATTAAACTCGGTATGCCATTTAAAGAATGTCCCAGCTACTAAAATGTATCTGGAGGACAAGAGAAGGCTTGCTAGAGGAAGCCTCCTCTCCACTAGTGTTTTTAGCCTGTATTTGTAAAGCAAGCATGGCACACAGATGGAATACGCAAAATATGGTGGGACTCTAGGTATGATATCTTGTCACATTGCGCCATGTGGTGAATTTAATTAAAAGCAGACCTAATTATAAAAGCTGGCGTGAACACTGTTATGCTCATCAGTAGTTGGGCTGTAACGAAACAATTTATGATGCGTCTGTGCCAAACATCATATTTAATTGACATTGCTTTGCTCTGAAGCGCTGAAGCCTCATTGTGTTAAATGCCTGATACCTGCGGTCCTCTCTCCTTGTGTCTCTCCCTCATCTTCTCACATCTCTTCACGTGAACTAAGACACAAGGGAAGGATGCAAGGAGGGGAAAACGATGTAAAAACTGAGAAATTAGAAAGAATGCTTGTCTTTGATCATTTAGCCTCTTCCATTTTCTTTACAGCCTTTATTCAAAACATCAACTCTCCTTGGCAATTCCACTTAAAATAGGCTGTTGTACCTCTTTTTTTTTTTGCATGTGTTAAAATGGAAGACCTACTTTTCTTCACATATCCCAGAAACCTCACAGAGTGACATTTATCCCTATCAATAGTCTGATGATACGGTGGCCTGTTTTGATGTCTCCCAGGAGTGTTGAAACAATATTGTGGCCTTGATATAAACGACACCAAAGACTAATTTCTGTTCAGCAATCATGCCTTTTTTTTAAAACTCTCTGCCCTATTTTTATTTTGGTGAGGGACAAAAACGAAGTTTGCTTTAAGGGCTTTTAAAAAGCTAACAGAGTTGATTAGCAACATCATAATGGATATTGGGTTTTTTTAGCACACCATGACCCTACAAGGTGACGTTCTCCTCAAACTGAGAACATCCAGGATCCCTCAGCTGCAGTGACTATAAACCATCGTGTTTATGTTCCACTCCTCGCACTTTGAGCCTGCTGCAGGCTGTTCTCACGGATCGTCTACACCTTGTCATTTGGTTTGCGTTGACATCGTGCAGAGATGTTCCAGCTTAGGTTAGAGGAGGGGGAAAAATGGAAAATGAAAAAATACGCTTCCTGTCCTGAAAAATTTTAACCTTGGTGTTGATAATTAATCTTCTACATTGTATTGATTTCAATTTTATTGTTTCAGGTCATGCAAAAATTACAGAATCGAGCCAGTTAGAGCTTCTCGTGCATGATGCTTTACAGTTTTTCTCCCATTTATTTTAGGGTTACTCCAAAGATTAAATAGCTTACTGTAGTACTTTATACGTCAGTAACTCCTAGTAAGAAATAAAATAATGATATTTCTTTTCATCTGTAAACCATTTAAGAACGCTTTAAAGTTAAATTCTCTCATTTGGCCATTTGCATCATTTGTGTACAATCACTCTTTAAAGATGTGCAGCATTAACAAATATAATATGGAATTAACCCGTGAACTGTGCCGAGGAGCAGTTCACTGGCCTAATGAGCAGATGTGCCACCACGGAGCGTTAATGTTTATGCTTTGCTCCAGCACC
Organism: Tylochromis polylepis; assembly: GCA_015107715.1. Lineage (NCBI taxonomy): Eukaryota > Metazoa > Chordata > Actinopteri > Cichliformes > Cichlidae > Tylochromis > Tylochromis polylepis. The sequence continues at coordinate 12,387 of VVHJ01038204.1, forward strand.
TCACTGAGATCAGTGCTGAACCCACGCTGAGTCGTACCACAGCGTGCACAGACGAATAACGAAGGGGGGGCTGCAGCGATGATTGATCACACACCGAGGATGAAGCCGTTTTGGAGGGCTTGATCCATTTAATCAAAGCAGGCGGAGAAGTCAGGGGAGGCCCTCAGGACACGGTGACAAATGTAAAGAATAAATAGGTGGAGAAACGTAATGAAGACAGCTGCTTAAACACAGAACACCTCACTGAATAGTTTAATCGTATCTAAAGACCTGAGAGCACGTTGGGAAGTATTTTCCACCAATATTTAATCACCTATAGTGGTAAGAAATGTGCTCCTTCAGAGGCGTTCCAGAGAGAACCTCAGGAGCACTGAAGCTTCTCCAAGGAAGCAGTAATTATAAGTCCATTAAGCATTTGAACAGTTTTAATCACACAATACAGTAACTACAGTTGAGAGAAAAAAAAGTGTATCTATATTAAAAATTACTGTCTTTTTAAAGATATTTGAATAAGTAGATATTTTCTGAGCCTCTGGTTATCCATTCTTTAAGTATACCTGCTTTACCCTTCAGTACACCTGGAGCAGGTCAACTGGCTGCCATAGGGCTGTCAAAGGAGAAAAAAACCACCACTCACACTTGCAGCCAGTTTAGAATCGCCAGCTAACCTTCTATGCACTGTGAGAGTAAGCAAGACTACCTGCAGATAGAGGTAATATACTCAAACAAAGGGCATGTAAAAAATATTTTGCATTTAATTTAACATCTTGAAACTTTTATATGGAGGAAAAGTCCAATTTCAGCAAGACTGCATGAGAGCGTGAATGGTTACTTTTTCACAGAAGAAATATCACGTTATGTTGAAAAACAAAATCCAAAAATTCAAATGGCATGTAGTGAATTTTCATGACTGTACACCATGTTTTTCATGAATTGTCCAGTATATAAGGCACAGACAGATGCTGTGCTCTTATGTGACACTGTGACTGAGCATCACCAAGTATGTTTACAAAACCAAAAAATATTGTGCAAAATGGGAGCTTTTCTTTTTGAAACCTCTAATGTTTCTTATCCGTTTATCTTTTTGAAATATAGTACCGGACAAAGCGCCACCCCCACACTCCCCTCCCACCTCCTCTGCCTCCCTCTCTTACTGTCAGGGGCTGCCTAGCAACTGACACCATAAATAATATGCTTGTGTCTGTGGTTTGTGTGTTCATAGGCATGTGATAATAAACAGGGTATCTGTTACTAGCACTCTTCTCTGCATGCCTGTTAGACTACATTATAGTGCTCGTCTCTGAGCTGAAATGTTTGGGATGTTTAAATCTCTTTCTCCTACGGGCAGACAGAGCACACGAGGCCTGACTGATAGCGCCCATGGCGAGCAATAACACGGCCAGCATCGCACAAGCCAGGAAGCTGGTGGAACAGCTGAAGATGGAAGCCAACATCGACAGGATAAAGGTGGGCTGGCACCTTGTGGCTTATGTTTTTAATCAGGTCCATTAACTTACATGTATTTGTTTACAATTGGGCTTAAAAGTTTACGGTAAACAATAACAGTGAATACTTTATTTACTTTTTATTTTTGTTTATGTATCCAAGTAAAAAGCCTATTAAGAACAAACTGTGCTTACAAAGAGAGCAGCAATCACTGTTATGGTCATGAAAACAGGCAAACGTAACTGTCACACATGACTTTGTTATTAGTTTTCAGATATTACAGTTCTGTGCAAAAGTCTTGAGTCAACACTTATTTCTTTATATTTTGGTTTTAATGAGCCAGACTTTTTCCTCTTGAACGATTGTTCTCAAGTCTTTCTAAAGGTCTTTCAAACTTTTTATTTGGACATTGACTGCTTTTTCATTCATTTTCAGTCCAGTCTTTGTACCTGACCATTTTCAGAGGAAATGGTCAGAGTATTGTTTTTCTTTTTCCTTTGTTAAGCCACTGATCAGTGAATCATTCAAGCATAAAAAAGACAAGCTCAAGGAATGAACCAGAGTTGTGTTTACACATCACGGACAACTTAGCAAAGAATTAATTTTAAATTACATCTTTAGGCACTTTGTTGCTAGCAGCCTGCTGCAAAAACACAACAAACCATTTGTCCCCATTTTTGTTGTTGTTGTTGTTGAATCTATAAAAACTATAAAAGACGACACAGTTTGACAGGCATAAAATAATATTTTTGCATCAAAAAGGTGATCCCCAAAGAGCTATTAGCTGAAATCGTGGCGTAGCTCAGCATGGTGTGCAGTGTGTCCTTAAAAATGTGAGAAAACGGGATAAGTGGAGGACAAAAAAAGAGGTGGCCTAAAAAACTAGCTACAGCAGATGAGGAGTATATGAAAGTCATGTCCTTAAGAAATAGAGGAAAAAATTACCAAAGTTCTGAAACAGGACCTGAGAGATGTATGAGGAACTTCTATTTAATATGCCCTGAAGCCTCATCAGAAATGGTCTCAATTGGAAGGGTGGAATCAAGAAGCCCCGAACACACTGCCAATGCAGTAAAAGCAAACCTGGATAGAAGAACACACAATGGAACACTATCAGTCATGGACAGGCCTCCCCACAGCCCAGACCTCAACATAATTGAAGTAGTGTGAGATCATCTTGACAGAGAATGGAACAAAAAGCCAGCCAACATCCAAAGAAGAGCTTCGAGTGTCCTTCAGGAAACCTGGAGAACTATTCCTGAAGACTTCTTAAAGAAAAGACAAGAAAGCTCGTCTAAGAGAGTTCAGGCTGTGTTGTAGCATGATTTTTGCATTTATATACTCTGTATATACTGTTTCCCATTTTTTTTAGAAAACATAAAGAAATGGGGGCCAGCTTGAGACTTTTGCACAGTACTATATGTACAGACGTGTAAGATCAGAATGATTAGATGATTTATTTGGTTAACTTTCTCTGAGATTTAACATTAGGCATTGTAAGAACGAGTCACATGATGATGGTGGTAGTATGTAAGAATTTTTTAACAGATTTGGCTGATTGTGATGAGATAATGTGAATTTCAAAGTAGTGCCAAGAGGTGAGACTGACTTCTAGGGGTACTTTGGTAAAGCTAAGCTTGCCAGGATCTAGCTGCTACATGCTGCTATGTGATGTTTGCCATCCAGATAAAAGACAAGCATCAGCCCTCTCATCTATTTTTTGGAATTAAACTGGACTAGTGTATTTCCACACTCTGTGCACGCCAACTTGAACTGATACGCTTGTGTGTGTGTGTGTGTGTGTAACTGCAGGTGTCTAAAGCTGCAGCAGACTTGATGTCATACTGCGAAGCTCATGCCAAAGAGGACCCTCTATTGTCGCCAGTGCCAGCGTCGGAGAACCCGTTCAGAGAGAAGAAGTTCTTCTGTGCCATCTTGTAAACTCGGCACGTCCCTTCAGCAGTCTGCTCAGTGTGGGGACTTTGAACGTGGACGTTCAAAACACGTAGAAATCTTCTAGTAGGAGGGCACGGCGATCATTGCCCCCTTTTCTCGAACGGCACCTAAAGAGTGCAAAAATTAAAGTGTAACCATTAAAGCGGTGCAATTGCTTTTGAGGGGGTGTGTGGCATGTTGAAGGGGTCTGTGCTTTTAGATGACACAAAACAGATGATGACGATGAGGAGGAGGAGGAGTGTGATGATAACCACCTAGAGACATGATGGACAAGCAGTCAACTTACCAAGTTGTCGGGTTGTGATGTGTACCAACAAGAGATAGATAAAATGAGAAAAATATGGGTGTGGTTTTTTGGGGACTTCCAGATGTTTTGTTCAGTGGTTTGTGGGTTGGTTGAGCTCTGTAGGAAAGCAACAAAA